>JALIRY010000079.1:0-148240 GCA_026401215.1 Trichoderma erinaceum
AGATATCGCATTTTCTAATAGAATTCGTTATGTTATTTGCGTTTGAAGTTATCGCGTAGGTTAGGTGGTGTGGGATCTGTTGTAGCGCGGGGTCACTAGTGGCGCAGACTTTTGTCACATAAGTGTACCTAGGTACCTAACTAAACGGTGCGCCATGAAGTAGAAGTGGAAAATCCATATTACATCTTCTCCTGTGGCGCCGAAGGCCCTTGGATCTTTATAGCATTTGAGTTTCTTGAGTTCTTGGTTGTTTATTACCAACATTCCTACTCTCCCATCATGTAGGCCTTAAATGTAGCCAGGATTTCTCCCACTACGACTCGGACATACACACATCTGTCTAGTCGTGTAAGCTCAAGATTTGCCAATCGCATCACTCTTGTTACTACAAGCAGAATTAGGTGGATCTCAATAGTGTATGTAGACTTCAGCCACTTGTAGAAGCCACAAATATCACCATAGCGACGGGGGAACAAACGGATTCACTTTGACTTCTATGTAAACACACAAATTAGACTCTTAGAAGAAACCCAAAGTAATGGCTTGATATGGTTCGATGAGAATTCATGAGGCTTCATGAGACTTCATGAGGCTTCATGAGAAATTAATTAGCTTCGTCAAGTAAATGTCGTTTGGTACAAGTAGGGAAGAATCACATACCGAATAAACAGCGTCTCAACAACATTGGGAGAAGTTGCTTGAACAAGTATTCTGAATATCCGCCAACACAATGATTTATTCTCATGTAAAATAGGATTTTCTAAAATTGATATTGCATCATACTGTATGCAGATGCTAAATCACAAGTAGTAGATATTGAGTGGATGCAAGACTTGGGATGAAGTTTGCTCGTGGCCCACCAGCCTCAGTTCGAACTCATTTGTTAACGCCACAGCTCCATATAGTGATGCGAATTTCCTTTGTTTTTGTTTGCATTAAGTTCTTCTCTCTTGAGTCTCGTCTCTTCTTTTCTTTTCTTTCATACATCAGCATCTTCCGCAAGTCTTTCGATCCAAGCTGCAAGCCTTCACACTGCATCACATCCAAAGATTTCGACAACCATCTATCACCGACACCATTGACAACTATCGTCGACCAAGGCTTTCTTCACCACGTCTTTCATCCGTCAAGATGCCGTCCCGTGTTGTCTTCAGCGGAAGAATCGAGAAGAAGGGGAAAATGGGTTCCCTCCCCAACCGACGTTCAGCTCTGCTGAACATGCCCATCGATCTCATCCGTGAGATCTCCAATCAGCTGTCCCCCGCGGACAACATCGTGCTCGCTACGACCTGCCGAGGGATTCGGAACTCTACCGGCCCTGGCCAATTCCCGCCCGCCGACACAGAGGAGAACCGTTCCTCTCGGTTCGAGTACCTCGCCAGCATGTGTCGAGACATGCCCGACCACTGGGTTTGCGAGGAGTGCATGCGATACCATCGCATAGACACCTCCGATACGCCAGCCGACAGCCGCCAGACATGTCCGCTGGCAGACTCGTACGGGCGATACAACCAGCCATTGCAGCTGGCCCCTGCAGACGAGTACGAGCTGGGCAGACGCCACGTCCAGCTGGCCCTCAAATACACCCGGATGGGCGACTCCCTCCTCCCCAGCCATCGCCAGTACCTGGGGCGTCTCACAGCGGCCCGGCAGTTTTCGCTCTCCGACCCCTGGGAGAAGAAGGCGGCCATCACCGCCAAGGTCGCCCCGCGGATTGTCGACGGCAGGTTCCTCCTGAAGACCATCTGCGAGTACCGGGTCTCCTCGCGGCAGATCACCAGGGATCTCATCGCCAGCGAGTCCGTCTGCTCGCACCAGCAATTCTTCCCCCTGGAGGACGGCGCCTGGACCAACAGCTCCCTCTATCAGGACCTGCGCCAGTTCCCCTGCGCAGTTGACCACTCCTTAGAGTCGCCGGGAAAGGAGGTGAGCGGCCACTGCTCTCACTGCTTCACGGACTTTTCTGTGACGACCACGGCGAGGAGCGTGCGGATCTCGGTCTGGATGGACTTGGGCACCGAGAGTTCGCCCCTCGATCCCGTCTGGCGCTCGTTTGTACACAACGCCGAATTCCCTCCTATCGAGGAGATCGAGTACAATGAGCCTGGTCGAGTCCGCGAGCTGTACAACAGCGGCGAGGAGGCGTAATGGCAGCGGAATAACTGCGAAGGCTATGCCCGGTATGAGATTGTATTCGGGTAAGTTATTTTCCTTCTATACCTTCTGCTGTTTACTATACTAACAAAAGAGAAAGAATAGAAAAGGACTTGAAAGAAATGTTTGCTTATCCGACTATAGGAAGCATTCAAGATAGTCTTCAAGAAGATTTTGGATCGTTGTCTACAATTTCAAGACACGACAAGACACTAACATTTTGGTTGGGAATCATTATACGATACATGAGTGAGATGGATGATGAAGATGGTTCTGTACAGTTTGAAGACGTGATACAACATCGTTACTTGGGTTGGCAGTCATTATACCCAATATGGCTAAGACAGTTAGACATAAAATAAAAAGTTGGTTGTAATCAAGATATATTGACCCCGTCTCAAATGAATCCAAGAACATCGCGCTTCCTATGTGCCAGCACAATCCATTCGTAAATCTCCGAAAAATCGCTAATATCGCTGGCATCCTCTTCTCCCTCTGGCTTGTACTTCTTGAGATTATCTATCGCCCAAATCATTTCCTTTGTGAGCGGCGGCGGAATTCTCCCCTGCCCAGTCAAAGTTCCCAAACCAGACCATTTGAAGAACCCCTGCAGCCATTCGTGAGTCTCGCCATTTTCCCATGTGATGTCGTGAAATTTGCGGTGTTCTCGGGCCCTTTCTCTCTCTCTTTCGTCTTCCCAGGCTTGTTGTTCGGGTAATGGCGGAAGCGGGGCTGGGTTACGATTGGCAAATAGGCGAGCGAGAGCAATGGCTTGATATTCGAAGCTTCGAAACGTTAACACGCGGGGCAGTCCCACGATGCCCAGATTTGGAAAATCTTGGAAGAAGGTGTGCCAATAGCTCTTCACCAACTTTCCTTTTTTGTCGTCCCACAGCGGTTGGCCATTCTTCTTGGCGTCCCAAAAGGGATATGATGGCTTATATCCGGTGCAGTAAATCACTGTATCAATATTATCCAGGTAAGTGCCGTCTTCGAAGAGAATTCTGCCAGAGGGCAGATATTCAGATACAACAGGCTTCCACTCAATTCCCTTGGATGGTGAATCTCCCTCCCACCACGCTTTCGATCTCCTAGACTGATAAACGGGAAGCTGAGCAGTCGAGACCAGTTCTCGACTTACATCCGTTCCTGAAGCAGAGTTGCCAATAACAAGCACCCTCTGTGACTTGTACGACTTGGCCGATCTATATGTCTTAGAGTGAACCACACGGCCAGGAAACTTTTCAATGTACTCGTTTAGGCCCTTGACGTTTGGAATCTAAGATGGTCAGCATCCAGCCAAGCAAATTGCCGATGAGAGCCACTTACTGTTGGCACAGAGTAGTGGCCGTTTGCCAAGATTACGGCATCAAATGTTTCCTCCCACCAGAGATCGGCGTCTTGAAGAGCGTCGTATTTCCTTAGAGTTAATTTCCATTGGCTGGATCCATTATTTGAAGGGTGGTCAACCTTGAGGACGTCTTCAACTGTGGTGTTGAGCTCCAAAAACGCATCCGTCTTGTGTAATGCAAAGTAGTTCTCTATGTATTGGCGAGGAATATGATGTGGAGCAAACGGTCCGTATGCAAAGCGGCAATCTGAAAATGACATGGCAATTTCAGGTACGTTCGTTCTTGTGGCCCCTTTGTTAGCACCCCACGCCTATATGTCGTCCAGGGTACTTGCACACTTACGTCAAGACATCGTAGATGGGCGTCTGGGAGAATCGCTCCTGTTTATTTGGGGGTAAAACAGCGGGGAGGCTTTTTGGAATTTCTAAAGGGGGATCCAGCTCAGATGGCGTTGCTCCTGGTCGCCCAAGCAAGCTGGGCTGAACTGCAGCATCGTAGATCCTAAAAGCAGAATAAGAATTCCATTAAGATGTTGTGCTAATACAGTGAAAATGACTCTCACCATGTTCCCCCTGCGCTCTCCCTTCTCTCAAAAACTCGAATTACGTCAAACACTTCTTCGGCCTTCAAGGCTGCCGCCGTTATCGCTCCTAGATATGAGCATTAGTAATTGTCATCAGCTTAGATGCTTAGCCCCATTATAGGTACCTGCAGCTCCAGCACCAATGACAGCAACGGATTTGATTTGATTTCCTCCTCCCATCGTATCTGAGTTTCTCAATTCGAAAATAATATTATACATATATCATGAAAAAGAATACTATGAGGGAGATTCGAAATGAGAAGTTATGAGACTCATAGATATCTTGTGAGACCATGCGATTATCACGTGCGGTTAGATGTCGTGATTGACTTGGGTGATGGCACGATGCTAGCTTTATATGTCAGCTTTCTTTCATCAGCAAATAAGTGCATAAAATGCGTTATCTCTGAGCATCTTGAGAGGCCAGAGAGGTCGCAATGAAAAAATCACGACTTTGCAAAACACAAGCTGTCCACCTAACCCAGTGACACACTCAGACATTAAATAGCATGTCAGAGTCTGTTTCTCCGAAATGTGCCCAGATATAGCTTCATCTTAGTGTGATTTGTGATGCGTCCGTCTCTGGGGGAATAAGCAAATGAATCGCTAGCACAAGCCGCTACTTATATTCACTGATATCTTGGGGAGAAGTTATTTCATTACTGCGATGTACTGTGCGGTAAGATGATTGCAAGCCCAAGCATTTACCAAATCTGGCAGCAACAACTACCGATTTGGATCATCGGAATTAAGCGTTGCCCCACAACTCTCCGCTATACAGTAAGTCGTAAGTCATACAACATACTAACACCATTCGCGCCCCGTCCCTTCAGATAACATCTTAAAATTTCAATATACCATTCCTATTCTATAGAAATCATGCTATCAACCAGTTACTAAGCCATACATGGAGCCAAGCGAAGACATTGACTATTGCAAAACGCTGACACTACTGACTCGCACGCCTTTTCAGAATCATGTCGAAAACGACTTTTTGACTAGATGCTAATTTTTTCTGCAAAAGTACACCATATTACCATCCGACCTCTCGTATTCCCAGCCTCATATTTCTTACTATTAAAACTTAATGATTATAACCCATTTTTCTTACTATCAGTCATTCAACTTCCCCGGGACATAGCTTCATCTCTTTATTATTTCACATCTCCCCTTTCGATGCCCCTCCCGGTTAGCCGCGTTGTGTCTCAGCCAGTGTCCCCACAGCTCCAATAGCGATCGATCTCAGATGCGGCACGAATGATCATTCAAATGCCAATATGCATTTAAATTTTGACCATGTAGAAAAGCTTATCTCTATTCCTATTCTTGGGAAGAAATAAAATGGAATGATGAATGATGAGCTCAATTCTTGATAGAAGGCATCTTGTGATCCTAGTCGCTCTGCTTACTCACAACCACCACTCCATACCAGTGGTCTGAGCACCAATCTCTTATTGTCGGCACCCTAAACCTTAAATAATGCCAAGATCATCCATCACCGACGCGTTACCCCTTTATCTCATCTAAGATTCTCACTCTCATCTCGTGGCTGTCCATCTATTGAACATGATATTATTTTAAAGGCACGCTAGTTCCTTATATATAGCGCGTTCATCGTAGTATTGTCGCGATGAAAGCGTCTGCCTATCTTGCGGCCATTATTCCGGCGCTGGTCGCCCAAGCCGCTCGCATAGTCCAATCCAACGATGATGGTTGGGCTGAGCTTTACCTTCGTTCCTTTAATGATGCGCTGAATGAAGCTGGTCATGATGTTGTTCTATCCGCGCCAGCAGATAACCAGTCTGGGACCGGTACGTGCTTCCCTGGCTACGCGCTGTATTTACAACACTTGTAATTACTATGCGCACATATATGGAGCTATGCATTCTTCATACATCATATGACGTATCACAACATCAGGCAATTAACTGATAATTAACTGGCCATCAATTCAGGTTCCAGCGATTCGCCCCCAATACCACGAACAGTACCTTGCGAATACGACTCCTGTATCGGCGACGGCAACACCACTGGCCACAATGATACGCGACCTGATCTCAATTGGGTCAATTCTTTTCCTGTGACTGCTATGAAATACGGCATAAACACCTTCGGACCTCAGCTGTGGAATGGCTCTGCTCCCGAGTTTGCCGTCGCGGGACCTAATGTCGGCACAAACGTCTTTGTCCAGCTACCGTAATATCTCCCAATTTCGCTCTGACACACAGAATTATTGGCTAACACTGCGATAAATAATAGATTCAGCGGCACAGTTTCTGCTGCTGCATATGCCGCTCATGACGCCGGCATCCCTTCCATTGCCTTTTCTACAGCTTCAACCGGCCGCCTCCCATTTGACACTGATCCAGTGCCTCTTCGCAGCAGCCTCTACGGTCAGCTCGCTGCACAACTGACCAACGAAATTATCTCCTCTGGAGCTCCGTATCTTCCTCCGGACGTCTTTCTCAATGTCAACTTCCCTAAAGTTGAAGGCAGTTGTACTGACCCCTCTGACTTCCAATGGGTGCTTACCCGGATCAATCCTGGCTATTTTTCACCCCCGGATGTCAGTTTCTGTGGTGGTGAGCGACTTCCTACTGAGCTATCCGTAATCACACATGGTGGATGCCTCATCTCTGTCAGTGTTGCAAACGCCAAAGACAAAACTACTGCGTCAACGGATAGCCAGGCTGTTGTGCTCGACAAATTGCGCGGCATGTTGAGTTGCCTACCTACCTCAGTGAAAATGATGAAAGCCTCAGATCAGCTTATACTACAAAGTGATAGAGAGCGATTATAGAGGATATATTAATTGTATGATACCATTATTCTGTTCATATCTTATGCTACTAAAACGCCTGGAGTTGCGGATGAAACGGTTTCTCAATTACTATTATCCTTATTTGCAAGACTAACCCATCTCAATTAGGAATTTAACAATATCCAATTGGCTACTCTCAACAGCTATTGAGACTAGCGTCTTGCCTTTACCATTCTTGATATCAATGCCAGCGCCTTTCCCAACCAGATATTGAACAGTATCCAAATGGCCGCCTTCAACAGCCAATAAAAGCGGCGCTTCGCGAAGTTCATGACTATACTCAACGAGAGCGCCTTTATCAACCAAGTATTTGACAATAGCCAGATGACCATGCTCAGAAGCGCATGAAAGCGGCGTTTGGCGAAAATCATTGTACTCAATCTCGGCACCTTTTTCAACCAAAAATCTGACAATAGCCAAGTGACCATGTCTAGCCGCCCATGAAAGCGGTGTTAGGCGAAAACCAGGATACTCTATCTTGGCGCCTCTCTCAACTAGAAATTTGACAACATCCAGATGGCCATGCTCAACAGCCCACGAAAGCGGCGTTTCGCGAAACTCATTGTGCGCAATCTTGGCACCTCTCTCAACCAGGAATCTGACAGTGGCCAAGTGGCCGTTCTTAGCAGCCCATGACAGCGGTGTGACCTCATAAATATCTTTTTCATCAATTACAGCGCCATATTCAGACAGCCGCATGACAATATTCTGATACCCGTTCATAGCAGCTCTCGAAAGGGGTGTCTGGCCATTATTGTCCTGTATATCGACGTTAGCGCCTTTATCAAGCAGCAGCTTCACAATAGCCTCATGCCCGTTACCAGCGGCCAAAGAGAGTGGCGTCCGGCCATCTTCATCCTGGTTATTTGGATCTGTGCCCGCTAGCAAACCGAGTTCAGCCGTAATGCCATATTCGTGACTAGATGAATATCGCAAGATTTGACATCTAAAACTCGTTGCGATAGTGTCCTTTATATTTCTTTTGCACAAAGAGCCCTGGCGTAGCCCAGAACCAGCCCAGCTCTCAAGGAGGGAAGCGCCGGCACTGCCATCAGTCAACTGCTCAAGAAGTTGGGAAGTGGCATATTTGACATTGGTGTTATGTTCACAAATATCAATGTGAGACCCGGTGTAACCGAGAGCATAGGTTGCCAGCGGTCTACTACTTAGATACTGGCAATATTGTTGGTAGTGCGCTGTAACCCAATTGTCGACCTTTGGCAGTTTTCCCAATAGTGAGGTATTTGTGACACATACTGAAAGATATCTGATGCAAGCAATAGCTATATCAATATGCGCATGGGCCTCGGAAACCCCAAATACTGAATTGGCGACTGGCCCATGGGGATTGAGAAAGAATTCGCGAACGGTCTGATGCATAATTTGAACTATCTTATAACCTGTAGTCAATTAGATGAAGCTTTTGAAGTCTACTAACTGTTTCGCTCATACCATTATGCATCTTGATCTCTAAAAGTTGCCTCCACTTGAAAGGATGACCCTCTCGGACGAGGGAATGTATTTCTCAAATGAAGCATCGGATGGGACAAATTTAGGATCTGATTCAACGTTGTTTAAGATACCAAGGCCATGGAGAAGCTCATCGACCGTGAGCGGGCGCCTTGCAAAGAGGATGAATCGAAACATTTTGGTGGCATACAAAAGGGACGGCCTATTCTGTTTCATTTTCTCCAGCATGAGGCAATAGAGATCTTCAAGCTCAGTAGGAAGCTGTTTAAGAAGGTCAAATATTTCTTTCTTCGAATAGCCTTGTTCATGAGCCTCGATGAGTTGCTCGCTGATCAGCTTTACCCATAGAAACACTCCTTGGGCATTTTCGAGTATGTATGCCGTTGCCTGAGCGAGAAGACCTGTTGATTTGAAGTCGTGGAGTTGCGACTGCGCAAAGTTGTAAATATCGGGTTTTGTTTGATCATCCAGTCTAATGAAGTTATGGAACTGGTCTCTGCGAGCTTCAAGCTGTGCAACTGGGCGACTGGCCATGAATATTTTCACAACAGAGTGTTGCATGTTGGAACATAACTCGAAGAGTAAGCCAAGAATATCTCGTCTGTCTTCTTCATCTGATTCATCTACCGCATCAATAGTGAAATAAAACCGATTTGTTGTCCGGTTATCTTGTAATGATTCAATTAGTCTCTTCAACGAATCATAACTCCACGTGAAATCAGGTCCATAACGCTGTTGGGCCCGATACTCGGACTGACATTGATGGTAGAAAAAGCCCTCGTCATGGTGCACGATCTCGTATAAAATTGATAAAAGCATATTAAAGTGACTTCTTTGAAGTTCGCCGTCTCTGAAACTGTAAAAGAATCTCGCCACAATAGCGTTTTGAGCGGCTGGTTCTTTAAGTAACAAATTGCGATTGAAATATTTCATGAGAGTACTTTTGCCACTAGCTGGTTTCCCTTGGATATAGAAGAGTCTGGAAGTATTAGAGGCAGACCAACTTTTAAACTCATGATGTTTCCAGATCCATTCAAAAGAATATTCGTATTCTTTCGATATCTTACTATATCGGGTATTGTCAAAATGAAGACTTCGTAAGCACTCTGCGCTCATTATCGTTAGTCAACAAATATTTCTGAAAATAAGTCACAGGCTGCTGACTAACCTTGCCTTTCTTTATCATGCTCAATATGCAGAAAGCTTTGACAAGAGGATATATGGTAAATTCTTTTCGAGCTTGTAAGTAATATTTTGATGTTCGGTTTTCGCTGTTGAATATGTTTAACCAGCAGAAGAAGACAGTTATCGGGTTCATACACAGATTCGACTTCATCTAGAATACTTATCACTACTAGCAAACGCCTCTGTCTTTCAAAATCGAACGCTGTTTTTAGTGGACTGAGGAAATCCTTGGCTGCTGCGCGTCCTAAAATTATCCTCATGTACTTTGAAAAGGTTTCTTTGGTGAATTCCTCTTCCTTCCAGTCCTGAATATCTCTATCAATGAAGATTTCTAGTAGCTTACTGAAAAAGCCTCGGATAATTGAAATACTCTGTGCTTCTGGTGAGCAGTGTATTAGCTCTACGAGCAAGATAAGAAGGATCTCATAGATACTGGTAGGTCTCCTATGGAAATCCACTGTTAAACAAAACATGGGCAAGATAGAATAACCGGCTGCCTTTTCTCGATCCGCAATGTATGATGAGAGCTGATCGAGTATACGTGCCGATGTTTGGCCAGTGAGGTAAAGAACACGAGGGCCTTCGTTTCGACTCCATCGCTTAAAATCTATATTTCTCAAGGTCCAATGGAATACAGGATTATCGTAATTTTTGGGTATTGCGGGATATTCCTGCTGTAAGTCATGTCGTAATGGTAGCAAGGCCAACAACTGATGCCATTTGAACTCGTACAAAGTGGTCTGAAGCATATTCTATTTTGTCTCCAACATTAGCGCATTTTATCACGCGTCTTGGCCTCTTGATTGATGGTCAACGTACGTATATGGCCTCCTGGTTGAAAAAGGTTGTTACAGGAGCTTCGGAAGTTGGCGTGGCTAATAATATCTCTTTGGCGCAGGCGGCCGCCGTTACCGCAGCATACGGCTGCCACCGCTTGTTTTTGTGTGAGTCTGCATAGTCGCATATTCCCCTAACAACAAGGCAAGGGAAGACATCCATGAGCCCTGCAGCCTCCATCTCGAAACATATGATATTTTTCTCGTCACGAAGTTTATCCCGAGTTGCTCCATGTCTCATGACTTGGTTCGCTGAACCTATTGGACCGTAATGAATAACTGGATTTGTGTTTTCGCGAGATTTTCGAAGCACCAAGGCTTCTGTATCGCAGTCTTGGCAGGTTGATGCTCCAGTTAAGTGTTCATAGTCTGCTGGTAATAGTTGATCATGTTCCAAGCCAGGATGAGAATATTCTCTTTGCATTTTCCTCTTCGAATCAAGCATATGACTAACAAACTGAGGAATGCGGCTTTCTTCTATTCGATGGCGCGCCCGCAAGACTGAAACGCTATTACTCAACACCTTAGATGTCTTTTTTACAATGCCCGTCTGAACAAAATTGCCTTCGCTCATCGTTTTTCCAAAATCATATTGCAAAACGCCACCTAAAATTCCAATAAGCACTCAGAAATTAGGAAAACCAAGGCGCTCACTCACTAGAACTTGCTGATGGACAGCTGACAACTACATCTCCAAGCCGGATATCGCCACATGGATCATCACTAGGAGCACTTGGAGCACTTGGAGCACCGCCTCCAATGCCTACCATCAAGCAAAAACGAATGCTTGGAAAGCTACGCAGCATGTTAGTTGCAGCATTAGCCGCAGCATTTGTACCTGTTGTCCCCGCTGGGAGGCATGTTAGGACAATATTATGCTGGCCAATTCGGCCTAGAACATAAATATTTGGATCTTCCTGGACCTGAGGAAGGTTCGGGAGCTCATAATCCAGTATTGCCACCGATGCTGCCAACTACACGTCTAAAGCGCAGATCCATTCTACAGTATAGCTGTGGTGTGTGAGGCGCTCTGGAGTAAGCTCATCCATGGTTTCTCGACACGCTTGCCATCAATGTAAGTGATACTGTTGCCGAGAGAATATTGAGTCAGTATAAGGTCAAAATCCATGTGCTCAATCACACTAGGCCCTCTGGACGCACTATAGTGGTGGAAAATGTAACAGGTGCACGGCGCACAGTGAGCTGGCCTGTTACGGCTTGCTTGTCCAGTTCGACTGAGGCTCTGGGTGTTGTAATGGTAACGTGTGCGAACTTGGCCAGGAAGAAGATTAGAGTCGACAGACCAGCCTGATAAGAGTTTAAGAAATTGGAATAAAGGCGCGCTGCCTTGGTTACCGGGCGTCTAATATGCATGCAAAAATGAATTAGGCGCCCATGTGCATTGGGCCATCCAATAGATGATTTCTCCAGAGCAGCCTGCTGTCGTGATTGGGCTTTACCCGATGAGCCGCACAATTCCATCCTCTATCCGTGGCTGTGCATTTTCAACTCAGCCTTGGCCGACACCTCTTAAAGCATACCACGGCTCAGATCTTCAGTCAGTAGTAGTAGACTCGGACCTCATTTTTTATTTTTCTACGCAGACTTATTTAGGACCAGTTTTTCCAGTAGGAATGCTAAATAGGACAACTCTTGGTCCCTTCAATCCAGCCTCGCCAGGCGCCCAGTCATTCAAGCCCTTGTCCACTCTGTAGAATCCCCTACGCTCAAGCTGAATAATGTCATCCGCCTTCAGCTCACCAACGCCAGCATCGCAAACGGCATCCTCCATGCTCGCCGTGTTGGGGTTCAAGAAATCCTCAAAGTTGTCCTCCTCCTCAAGCTTATCCTTGGTGAGGAGATAATCAAACTCCCAAAGCTCGGCAGGGACCAGCTTGAAGCCCTCAGCGGACAGCCAAGTAATCTTCTTTTCGGTTGTCTTGAAATCTCCCTTCAAGTTCAGGTCAAGCTTCAGGCTTGTGACCGGCTCGGCCGAAGTTGAGAGATCTCTAACAAAGGCGTTGCCCCAGCCCATAAGGGTGATTTCCTCATCCGCCTTGAAGCTCTTGGCATCGGCTTGGTCAATGTAGAGAGAAGGCGAGAAAATAACCTTCTTGAGACCGACGCTTGCGTTCTTGGGGTGCTTTGGTCGCTCCTCCACAGTAACGGCAGAAGGCGCCTCAGATCCGGCCACAGTAACCTTGACCAAGTCTTTGCTCAAGAGAGCTGTGAATCGGGGCACGATAGGGTCGATCACCTTCTTGTTGTTGGCCCAGAAAGTAGTCCAGTCCATGTTGACAACGTTTCGGCTGGGGCCCTGCTTGATAATGAAGTCGCGCAGCGCTTCAATGGTCATTCCACGTCTTCGGATACCTCGAATGGTGGGCATACGGGGATCATCCCAGCCCCAGACCTTTCCAGCATCAACCAGTTTGGCCAGCTTACGCTTGGACAAGAATGTCTTGACAAAGTTGATTCGGGAGAAATCCCACATGTGGACTTGACGAAGCTGAAGGGTATCGATGAACCACTGGTACTGAGGGTTTCGGTCGGTGTATTCGGTGGATCTCAAAGCGTGAGTAACTCCTTCGTGGCTGTCAACCACTGGGCAGGCAAAATCGTACATGGGGTACATCTTCCATTTTGTGCCGGTACGGTGATGAGGTGTGTCAATGTTGCATCGGTAGATGACAGGGTCGCGCATGGCCTTGTTGGGGTTGTCGTAAGATAGCTTGGCGCGAATGCAGTGAGCTACACCCTCTGGGGTACCATTCTTCATTTCTTCGAAAATTCGGAGAGTCTCCTCAACGGATCTATCACGGCGCTTTGAGGGGATACCATCCATTCTCTGGGCGCGCATTGTCTCCTGATCGGTATCATCGGCGTACGCCTTACCCATGGTGATCAGCTTCTTGCACATATCGTAGAGATAGTCGAAGTAGTCGGAGGTGTAAGTTAAGCTGTCGGGCTTGATGCCCATGAGAGCCAGATCCTCTACGATGGCATCCTGGAATTCCTCCTTCTCCTTGTCAGGGTTCGTGTCGTCTAATCGCAGGCGCATCTGGCCCTTGTAGGCAGTATGGCCAAAGTAGTCGCTGAGAAGGGCAGCCTTGGCGTGTCCAATGTGAAGGTAGCCACTAGCAAAAGCAAGTTAGCAGAGCTATGAAGAACAAGGAGGGAAGGGTTCTATATCATACGAAGGCTCGGGAAGGAATCGAGTAACGACACCCTTGTCAGTGTCTTGAAGGGCGAGGTTGTAGTTGGCGCCGCCCTTGTTGGCCTTGGCCGCAGCTTCGGCTTTGGTGGCCTCCTGAATCTCAGGGTGAGACTGCTCGATGAAAGTAAACCATCGAGTCAGGTTGGGAAGTCCATTTCGTCGAATGGCACCAATGGCAACCTTGTTGGCCCTCAGAGTCTGCCAGATCTTGGTCTCGAGCTCTCCCAGAGCGTAGCCCTCAAGGTAAGATCGGAGAGTCAGGTGCTTGTCCAGATCCCGCATGAAAGGCTCAATGGTGCGGAAGTCGCCGGACAGCTTGCCGGAAACGGCCTCGAGCTCGTCGTGCTTCATCTTTTCGGCTTTTTTGAATGTCAAAGTCAAAGAAAGATGAAGTGCAAGAAGCAGAGAAGCTTCTCGTGACTCGAGTAACGATTTTCGGCGTTTGGTGGGGAAGATGGAGGGGCTGACCTTTGCTAGAACGAGGGGCCGTCAGTCGTGCCACACAATGGTTTATCGATAAGAGGATGTTCATTTTTCAGCCTAAATTCCGAGGCAGGATGCCGCAGAATATGGCGAGGTTCTGGCGCAGTCGAAGAAACTCAAGTTTCGACTCATTCAGCGGCAGAAATGGCACCAATTGATCGATGCTTGGCCTCTGTGGCCAAGCTAACACTCTCACAGCCATCAATACGACCGGTCGTGCCGACGATACCCCGATTCCTCGCGCCTGCGCTGATCCAGTCCCGACAAGCCTCTGTGATTCGGACAAAGAAGACAACAAAAAAGAAGGCCGTCCCCAAGGACTTCAAGCGACACAACTTGGAGAAGAGAGAATTCCCACAGCACACATTATGCGATGCTATGCGGTAGGTACTGGAGAATAAGACATGAGTCTATAGGCAGATTTGCTAAGCCCTTGAGCAGAGTTCTTCGAGCCGTCGAAGTCGGCCAACCTCCTGCTTCGATCAAATACGAGATTCACATCAACCTCAAGACAGCAAGAAATGGCCCTGTCATAAAAAACAGCATCAGACTGCCGCATCCTGTCCAGAGCGATTGGCAAATAGCCGTCATTTGCCCCGAGGGTAGCGACATCGCGACTGCTGCCACCGCTGCCGGCGCTGTCGCCGTTGGAGAAGAGACGCTCTTCGAAGCTATCCGCCAAGAAAAGATTGATTTCGATCGCCTGATTTGCCACGAAAACAGCGAAAAGGCCCTGAACAAGGCCGGCCTGGGAAGAATCTTGGGTCCCAAAGGCCTCATGCCTAGCAAGAGAATGAAGACGATTGTGAACGACGTGGTCAAGTCCATTCGCGACTCAGCCGGCGCTGCGGACTACCGTGAGAGACAGGGTGTCATTCGAATGGCAATCGGACAGCTTGGCCACACGCCCGACCAGCTCAAGGCCAATATCCAAGCGCTGTTGAAGAAGGTCAAGGCGGAATGCGCCGAAATCTCGGAGGAAGTTTCAAAAGAAGTGCACGAGGTTATTTTGAGCACAACGAATGGTCCGGCGCTGAGCTTGAATGGCAAGCTGAATGAGGCGGAGAGCACGCTTACAGTCGAAGCATTGTCAAGCGTCATGTAAATCATTAACGACATATACAAAGTGTACAATATCTAATTGAATGCAAAAAAGAGAAGGCTAGATGTAACATTTCATCATGGGGTATCATTATGTTTTGTGTTTATTAGATAAAATGTAGTGGTCATCTGCCGCGAAGAACTTTGACAGCCTCTCCTTGCGCGTCAAGAGCTCTATAAACACCAAGATAGCCCATAACACGGCCCTGGCCTTTTGTCCCAGCGGCTCTAGCTTCCTTGAGAGCGTTATTCAAATCCAATAGTAGCGTATTCCGGCATTTCGTCAACCGCGCCCTCAGTTTGACGAGAAAAGCGTTGCCGTCATCTAGCTTGCCAATCAGGGCCGTAATTTGGCTACACTCGCGCGCTGAGGCTAACAGCTTCGAAGGCGGACTCCCTATCAAGCCTTCGACGGCTTCTTCTTCAAATTCTTCGTCTTCACTATCGTCATCCCAATCCGCGGTTTCTTTCTTCTGGGGTAGGCTATCCAACGCCAGTGTTTCTTCCAGGGAAGATAGACGTTCCGATACTTCTAGCATTGCTCGCCCTTGTTCAATATCTGACCGTATGTCTCGCAACTCGTTGGTAAGCGTCTCCGTATCTCTCCTGCGCTCAGAGACCTTTTCCTTTACTTCTTCAACAGCCCTGCGGAAGCCTAGCAGCGATACCTTGACATCCTCTACCTTCTCGTCACCTCCTCGCAATTCTAAACCGAGTGATAGAAAAGCAGTATAGTTCGAGTTGACAAGCTCCAGGAGCTCAGCGCTGATTGTTGCCGTCCGCTCGCGTAGATCTGATCGTAGGTCTTCAAGTGTCTGGTGGCGATGTGGGAGAGCTGAAAGATACGCAGCCGGCTGGAACTCTGTAGCTAAGAAATCGGTGCGAGGGAGCGCCGCTGGGAATGGCAAAGGTGCATCGTCTTCAGTGTCTGAAGAGTTGGAGGAGCCGAGATTGAAGGTTGACGCATTCTGTCGCCCAGGGCGCCGTGGCAGCGAGAGAGGGAGGGTAAAATCAGCCATGATCAAGGAAATTTTAACAGTTGAGCATTAATTCGATAATCAATTGCGCAAATACAAAGATGCACTATAAATTTGAAGCGCTCGTATATCGCTGTGAATAGAGCAAGACACATGTTAGTTAGACCAGAAAGTGGATTGCTTCAACAGGTTGTAATCGCATTGACGCATAACCCCACTACAAGCATACGGATCCAGCTTCAAGGTAAAGGTCGCATGTCACAACGACTTCGATTGAACAAAGAAATCATTGTTTTGAGCTTATTTTGTCGAATACAATTCATATACGTCTGTTCATTAAATCCGTCCTTATGACAGTTTGTAAGGGAGCAATTCCACCCACGCCAATCTCTGAAGACAATTCAGGGTTTTCTGGCCAAGACTTGGCAGCAAACGCTAGTTGTAAACGGTTTCTTGCCAATTGAGTCTCAAGGCGGGCTATTTGAGTCATGGTAGGCTATCGCCATTAGCAAATGTTAGGACACTCTCGCCGTTTGCTCTTCGTAATCCGAATACGATCCGAACCGAGACTATGTACTCTTCATATATCCCTTTAGATAGCTAGGTCGAGCCTCGATTAGCCTCACGTGCAAGCAGGTGCAAGCAGCAGTAGTCGGTCTCTCTAATGGCCAAACAAGGCAACAACCTGTTAAGGGACCCATCCTTCTTAGGTAAAAACGGACAATTAACGCAGATTTGCGCAGTCCTCGGTCAAAGGACGTCAAGGTAGATGGAGTAGTGAGACTCATAGCGGGGACATGGGCGAGCTGAAGGCATTTGATTGGACCTTTCCATCAAAAGTGGGTGCAGCCTAGTGGCTGATGGCGCGTCAAATTTTTATCAATCACATCTTATCAATCTCTCCAGCCCACCCGCTGTCTCCTAGAATCGGACCATTATGCTGTTAAAAGGCCAGCCGGGTACGCTCGGGACACGAAAAACTCACAACTCACAATTCCCTCTCTGGTCCCCGCATCTCAATTTTTTCATCTATACAGTTCACATCTGTCTTGATTATTACCCCTTCTCATCATCCCTCATACAAGACAGCTCTGCAAAACCGTTGTGAATTGACCGATATCCCGTGTTATTCGGGCAACTCTCGGTGTAAGGCCTCATCCACTTCCAAACGGCTGGCCACGTGCGAACGAGGCAACGACTACTCCCTCCGACCTCCGCTACTATCATACAGTCTCCTGTGGCACTACGGAGAATTATTTAAGCATTTTTTTTTTCAGCTTCAACTGCAACCAGACGATAAGGAGATTCGAGCACGTCAACAGATCAACGTCAGATAGAGCCGTTTCCCTGCATAACGGGCCCCAGTTTTTCCTTCTCGGGCTTCCGAGCTGCCGCCGACAGCGAATCACGGATCATCCCTCTCCGAACCCACCCAATTCAGCTCGCACTACTATGGCGAGCATTTCACCAACGACATCTCCTCATCGCCGGCCAGTATCCAGTGAAACTCCCTCAGACTGCAACAAGGAATTGCGTCCTACCGTCAAAGACGAGCCCTCACCGCCTGCGGGTGCATCTTCGGCTCCTGTCGCTCCCAAACGGGCGCCGCTGCCCTCTCACCGAAAACCCGCCGCCCCGCCACAACCCGCCCCATTTGTGCGCATTTCACTGCCTCCAGTCGATAAAATGTCAATGACGGCCGTCATCAGTCCCAATCCCCCCATGGAGCAGTCACAGCCCAAGATGTCGATGACTTCCAAGGAATGGGTTATTCCGCCGCGGCCGAAGCCGGGGAGGAAGCCCGCCACTGACACGCCGCCAACCAAGCGCAAGGCGCAGAACCGAGCTGCCCAGAGGGCCTTCAGGGAGAGAAGGGCTGCGCGGGTTGGCGAACTCGAGGAGATGCTGGATGAGAACAAGAAGAATCAAGATGCACTTGAGGCGGAACTAAATGAAAAGATTCGCACCCTAGAGCTAGATGTCCAGTCATTCCGGTCTAGATGCCTACTACTGGAGAGCATGCTGGAGAGAGAGCGCCAAGAGCGCATGAGAGCTGAGATGCAAGCAGAGGCACTCAGTCGCAGATACGACCAGGCTGCTTTCCGCTCAGAGAGCATAGGCTCCATGTATCCACAGCCATATGGTCGGCAGCAACATCCCCAGCCAAGGCACAGCCTCTCGGACGATCGATTGGCCCAGCAGCATACCGCAACTCGGCATTTCTCCATCTCTCAAATCGTTTCACCGCCAGAGACACTGGACGCTCACTCTCCTCAAGATCTATCTGAGCCTCATCTTACTTGCGGCAGCTGCTCACCAAACGGACACTGCGCTTGTGCAGAGGAAGTTCTCGCATCAGCAGTCAACGGGTGCGGCAAATGCGGATTTGGGGCGCCATGCCACTGCTTAGACGATGCTGCCAAAATATCCGGTCTTGGATCTGATTTGAAACGCCCTATATCTCCCTCGGGGAAATCTTCCGATGAGAAGCGGCAGCGATCAATGGCTGCTAGCAGCAGGGAAACAGACTTTGGTCCCTTATTCTCAAAGCCAACGTCACAGCAGCCGCCTCAGCCGAGTTCCATCATACAGCAACTTCCATCCACAGACTCTCTTTCATTTAGAGACAGCTCATTTAGAGACAGCTGTGGATTCTGTAAAGATGGAACATACTGTGTGTGTGCGGATACAGCCATGAATAGCCCTGCCGTGGCACCAACAGATGCATCTCCTCCAGTTACCAGACAAACCCGAACACCACCTCCCATGGAGACGGACGTTGTCACCCCGCTACTTCCACCCATGGCAATGGAAATGACCGCTGATGGAGCAGTCAAGCTACCGCGCCGAAAGGAAGCTCGCTCCAAACCACAGCCGGAAGCCACCCCTTCACGTGGCAGCTGCGGACCTAATGGCCCGGGCACATGCGCGCAGTGTCAGGCTGACCCCAAATCGGGTCTCTTCTGCAGACTGATGGCTGCCAACTTCAACCGTGAGAACGGTGCCAGCTCAGATGGCTGCTGCGGCGGAAAGGGCGCTGGCGGAGGGTGTTGCAAGTCCAAGCCCAGCCAAGAGAAGATTACATTACCTAGCCTGCCTAGCCTTGGGCTGAGTTGTGCAGAGGCGTACCAGACGCTGTCCAGTCATCGCAACTTTGAGCAGGCTGCCGATGAGATTGGCACTTGGCTGCCAAAACTAAAGGCTCACCCAACACCAAACGATGCTCGACCGTTGCCGGCGGGCAGAGTATCTATAGAAGTAGAGGCAGCAAGTATCATGAGCGTGCTCAAGGAGTTTGACATTCGATTTGGAAGAGAATGTTAAATGGGCGCAGGGCAGAGCTCGGTTATTGCGGATGGGGTTGTACAGCACCATGTATCATATCACATATATGTTTCTATTTTTGGTAGCATTGTCTTTTTGTCTTATTCTCCATCGCATGCAACACTACTTGCGTAATTGCAGCTACATAAATTACATTCTGTATTCTGTCACCTCGTTTTTTGTGAATATCTTTTCCCAAAGTGATATCAACGCGTTCAGGGTAATTATTGATAAAACACTAGACACTACGCTTATACCATCTCTTTACAACAAAAACATCAATAGTGAACAAACAAATGAGCCAACAGAGAGCACTATTCGCCCGTCAAGTTCATACCCACATCAAACACCCTCTGCCACATGAAACGAAACTCCTCTTTTATATCGTCACAATACCTAATCTCATCCCACCCCCATTCTTCATACCCACTGCCCTCGACTTACAGACATTCTCCCCATCCACTCACTCTCTATTCACTCAGCGATTCTCAAAACATAGCGACCACGCATATGTGCCCCTTTCCCACTTTCGCTCCCCATTAATTCACACAGCCAACACAGCCAGCCTGGTCCAGTAAAACAACAAACGTGAAGCAAGATGCATGGCTGGCCAAATTTGGTGCCTGTCATATTTACTACTTCTCTTTTCTCTCTCTTTCTTCTACTTTTTTACCAGCCTTGCCTTTTTACGAGGAGGGAGGGAAGCTAATCGTCACACAGCAGCCGCTTACATATGCGCGATGGCGTCCAATTCACCGCCTTCTAGGATAGGACACTTCCTGTTGCTGCGTAAACAGATGTGGGAGGTTCACACCATGAAACAACGAATGTAGAGCGTCAGGCTCTCCTGGCAGCTTATACGTTACTACTCGGCTGGCCTCCTGCTGTTGGCCGTTTGACAGTCGGGTAGCCGTACCCAAAAAGTGACGTGACGAGTCCATTAGGCTGACTTGACAGCAAAGTGAATGAGGCAACCGGCCGAAAGAGTGAAAAAGCCTTATCCAACACAGCAGAGTGAAAAGGATGGCTGTAGGCCGCCCAATATCGTTATGTATTGCGTCGCGTTGTTAAAACACTTACACGCCCCTCGGCCCACAAACTGGAGTCTGAGCATCATTTGTGTTTTTACGCTTACGAGATTAAACTGGGCACAAACGTTTGATGAAGCCCGAGCTTTGACCCAAAAATCGACGACATGTCATCACCATCCACCAGCGATTCACCGAGCGTGCCCAACTCGCCGGGGTCAGACACGAGATTGTGCCCTGATGCGAGTAGACAGCCCAGCCCCAGTGTATTGAAGGCATACCTGCTCCAGAATGCCCCGGAATATCGGAGACTAGACGCGCTACGTCAAAAGGTATGCTGTTTATTGACTTTGTTCCCAGTTCCGTGCTTGTAAACTTTTGCTTCAACCTGAGTGAGAGTGTGTGCTGTTTAATTTTCCAAAGTCTTACACGGGATTTATACTACTAGGGATGGGAGAATAAAGCTGGAGATGTATTCTTCCAACAGCAAAGACAGCGAGCAGACCATCCAGATCAAAAGACAATCACGTTTTTCTATAAGATGATGAAGGGCATTGCAAAGGAGATGCACTCAACGACGGGCGGCGCGCTCCGCGTCCACGCGAGAAGACCAGATAGACCGCAGATTCTAGACTTCTGCACGGCTCCGGGTGGGTTCCTCGAATCGGCCATCAAGATTAATTTTGGAGCTAGAGCCACGGCGTTCAGCTTGCCGCCCACGCAGGGAGGGCATGAGATCATCATGCCGCTGGATTCCAGCGTGGCGTTCAAGTATGCGGACGTCACCATGTTTGCCGGTGACATGGGTTACACGGACGACGTGCCAGCAGAGAACCCTGATGCCGCCAATTTTGTGCTGGAGCGCAACGTTGGCCCTGAGCAGCGCTTCCATCTCGTCTTCTGCGACGGGCAGGTTCTAAGAACCCATGTCCGGGCTGCCTATCGGGAGCGGTGGGAGGCGCGGCGTCTGACAGCGACGCAGCTCGCCATTGGGCTTGAACACGTCTCGCTGGGCGGGACCATGGTGGTGCTTTTGCACAAGCTAGATGCCCTGGACACGGCGAGCTTGCTGCACACGTTTAGCAGGTTCTCTACCATCCAGCTCTTTAAGCCGAAGAAGGCTCATGCGAAGCGATCCTCCTTCTACATGGTTGCCCGGGATATCCAGAACGATTTGCCGCAGGCCCGGGAAGCCATCGAAGCCTGGAAGCTCATGTGGAGGACTCTGACTTTTGCTTCCGATGAAGAACGCTGGAAGGTCGCGGATGGCCACATGGATGAACAAGAGCTGGTGGAGCAGTTTGGGCCGGACCTTGTAAGGCTCGGGAGGAGCGTTTGGGAGATTCAGGCCGAAGCTCTCGAGAAGGCGCCGTTCATGCAGGCCGGGCAGAATTGAGCTTGGAAACAATGGGCTGAAGATGCTCTTTGGTCAACACAGGCAGTGCATGTCGTCAGCTGCAGACGGATGGCAAATCGGTATTGATTGACGCGTGTAGCTGGTCGTAGCGAGCTGTGATGCTCTACTGCTAAGAAAGTTTCTTTTGGCATCGCTTCGCCTCGCCTCGCCTCGCGTCCCCTTGTAACGTACATACAGGAGGCATTCCCTACATTAGTAAACTTTTTGATTAGGCCAAGCCACGTCCCGATTCAGTTCGCCAGGCCCGTGAAGCTTCCTGGAACGGGAATGGCAACAGCCGAGGCTGGTTAGGTCGCCTGCGGTGAGTTGTCAAATAGGCCCCAGCCCTCATCGTGACATGGTTCAGCACATTGCCAGAGCCTTGGAAGCCTTACAGCAGCCCGCTAGACACACCGCCTGGGTAGCTGGCCGGACGAGTGATTGTGTGGCTGTAATTGGAGGAGAGCCGCAGGACAGGCGGCGGAAAGGAGGTCAAGAAGAGGTGGATTGTGCGTGCATGAGATTGCTGCAAGTGCATGTAAAGTCTGTATCATGGAGTCTATGGAGCCCAAAAGAGGATGCGGGACGACGCAGAAGGTCGTTGAGGTGCAGGTGATGTATCATGTGACTGCAGCTGTTGGAGGTTACAAAGTAGAGTAGCCTGCCTGTGCAAAGAGTTGTGATGGCTGCGATATATCATACTAGAGCAGCTGATAATGGCAGATGCCTAGGTAGGTACCTATATGCTAGATGCAGTGGATGCCATTATTGTTGGATTAGCATGTTACAGTTTTGGCACACATATAATAATATTACGACATGCACTAAAATATCTCATTATGATATAGTACCCAGGTATGTTACGGAGTAGAGAAAAAGTCAATAGAGCAAAAAGGGAGAGAAGCAGAGAAGGATGAAAAGCTGGCGGCTGATGACAAACTGCATTCTCTCTCATATGCACTTCGTACTCGTAACAGAGACACTAGCAGGCAAAGGCCCGCTGCAGACAAGAGTCCACCACCACTCATTCAATGGATGTTTCGATTCCTGCCGGTCTCAATTGCTGACTGGCAACTGCATAGACCCGGACACACTTCATCTCGCAACATGCAGGCTCATACAAGTACGACTTACAGGATCTGCGAGCCTGCGACGACCTACAATTGCTACAAGTACTACATATATCCGCGAAACACGCATGGTTGTTTTTTGTTGCATGTCAGACGACGCGGCGCATGACGGAGCGGCGAAACTGCAACGAACTGCTGCTCCGATGGAACGCGCTGGGCCCCGTCGCCAAAGCCATTGGCTGAGAGGCGTTTTGACGTGACTGATCGGGGCGCTCGGAGGGCCAGCAAGAGGGAGATGGACAGAGAGAGACAGAGAAGAGGACAGACAGACAGGGAGATAGACGCGGTTGGACATGGCATCCTTGGTGCTGCGACGGAGGACCGCTTCGTGCTACTGCTGCGATGCTGAGCGGCGACGACGCATGGAGGTGTCGGGCGCGGCGCCTGATTGGGCCCTTGTGCGTGAGCTGGCACCCCTTCTCTGCTGCCGCATGGCGTGGACGACGCAGATTGGGCAGAGGCTGGGGCCGTTTCGTGGTGGACAGGGATTGGCCGGTGGATGCGATTGCGTCCCAGATGCCATGCCAATGCAATGCACAATGCACTGCCAACTCATCTGGCCGCGGGCCACTGGCAGCCGCAGAAGACACCCGGCCGGCACCACCCTCTCGCGCTTTTCTGGGGCCTTTTCTGGGTCCTGGGCTTGAGTCACTTTCATGGCGTTCAGTCAGTCAGTACCTACGGCTGCATGCCATGTATCGTGTGTGTATGTTGCAGAAGCAGAAACAGAAGCAGAAGCAGAAGTAGAAGCAGAGGCAGGCGGCGGCCGGCGGGGAGCGTGAGGGACCAAGTGTGTGAGAACTGAGAGGCGTGTGTGGACTCGCTCGTCCTCCATCTTCCGCTTGCTTCCATCTGCTTGTACATGTATCCAATGCTGCAGACCACGAGCATGCATTCGGTATTCTGCATGCTGCACTCTGCACTCTGCCTGCTGCACTCTGCCTGCACTCTTCCGCTGCCTTTGCAGGACGGGCACCTATGCTGTACTACCTGATATCAAATCCAAGCTGTAGACGGCGTGTGAGCTACCTCTGTCCCTAAGTGGTAGTACCTATATCATGGC
Organism: Trichoderma erinaceum; assembly: GCA_026401215.1. Lineage (NCBI taxonomy): Eukaryota > Fungi > Ascomycota > Sordariomycetes > Hypocreales > Hypocreaceae > Trichoderma > Trichoderma erinaceum. The sequence continues at coordinate 24,121 of JALIRY010000079.1, forward strand.
GCCGCGGCTGTCTGTGTAATTCGTATCTCGAGAGCCGCCGCCACCCTTTCTCTCTCCCTTTGCTCTTGTGCGAGAAAGCAGGTAGCCTCTCACGCTGCTGACACCGCCGCGCTACTTGTACCATCTGTGTGCCCTTGTGTAGCGCCAGCCAGCCATCCGTCGAATCGTCACCGGCCCCAAAGCGAGGGCGCCATCCATTGCCACCGGCATCGCGGTAGCGCTGCTTTGTACTGCCTGGCATCATCTCATAACTCATACCAGCCCTCACATTGACGACTTGCACACCGAATACTGCACCACCGGCTTCTGCCTACGCCAGCAGAACAGGATAGGCCGCCATCACATCAGCGCCAGCGACACGTTGACCAGCCTCTCGTCAGCACCGTGCGCTCCAATCGCACCTCGTACACCGTTCTTATTCCCACGACAACAGAAAGAGAAATATGGCCACGCCCAGTCCGGCCCAGCCCGACGTCTAAAATAGCCACCGCGACTTCTAGATATACGCGCGCCGCCACCCGCCATTAGGTACCGCCAGGGGGGAGCTAGAACAGCGCTGCTTGTCAACGGCCACGCACCGAGAAGGAAAAATCCATCAATCCAAAAAAAAAAAAAAACACACGACCCCACCGCGAGCCGCCGAGCGCTGGCGACAGGCCCTATAAGCTCGTCCCAGCAGCCCCCAGTGCCGCTGCTATCGGTGGAGCAGCGCTAAGACAGGCCTGTTTTGCTACCCCACGCCGGGTCCTGTGCTGCACCGAATCGTGCCTTACAGCTCAACTGCCCTCTTCTGCTGCCTCTTAGCTCAGCTGCTCTGCGCTGGCCAACCTTTTCCCTCTCGTCCCGGCCTGTCCAGCCTTCTCTCCTCTGCATCTTGCAGCCCGGCTCTGGTCTTAATAATAACGGCTGCCGTTGTTATTAGCTGCGTCTCGCCGTCTTATCTTCTCCTATTTTTACATACTATTCAATAGCTGCATCTGATAGGAGCTGGCTCTGCGTCGGAGTCCTCAGCTGTCTTACCAAACAAACCTCTCCGCACTCCAAGCCCCTCCAAAAAAACCGGCCGTTGAGCTGTCGCTGCTCTCTGCCTCTAAGCAGCCCACCATCCTCGACCTCTGCTATATATCTCTTGCCAACGACATCAACATCTCACTGCTGCCACGAGCTTAGGTGATTGTTTACATTTCAGTTGATTCCCTCATCGCCCTATAGCAGCACCGGCCCGCTTCGATTAGACGCCCGTCGAGCAACTGTCAACGGCTCTCGAGCCCACCAGTAGAACCGCCCGCGTTCCTCAGGGAACAAGAAATGCTCCCCATGCAACGCTCTCTCTCATCGCCAGACTGTATCCAATCCTCCCCACGTACGTTGCCGCCGTCTTCTGGCCCAACCTTTGTCCCGGAAACCTGTGACCTTGCACTCGTGTACTGATGGTTCATGCCACTGGTTCAGCCGTGTCACCCACGGCTGCTGAGCACGACTCGAGATCTTCGACTCCGTCACCGGACAAGAAGAGCAGCTCCAACTCGAATAACAACACCTCCAACAGCAATAATGGCGCCGAGGCGCAGCGGCCGAAGCGCTACGAATCGCGCAGTCCCAGCCCGACCCCAACTCGCACCTCGGACGTCCCCCAGACTTTGGCACTGCGCCTGAGCGACGATGTTCCCCGCCGAGGTCGCCATTCGCCCATGGCCTCTCGAAAGCCCATTGTGGCACAGCCAAATATGCCAAACTCGAGCAACGCAAGACACGGCTCCGGCTTTCGGCCCTTGACCCCGACAAGCTCGTCCAACGAAACGCTGCCTGGCTCCAAATTCACAAAGAAGCCCCTCTTGCATGATGTGTCCATGTATACGAACACGCACCTGGTGCGGGACAGCGACAACACAACGCTCGAGGAGCTTGCCCATGTTGTGCGCCTGTCGAAGTACCAAGAACGCAAGCGTGCCAACACCCGAATTCGCCTGCAGAGAAGCTTGATTTCCACTGCATTGAGCGCTCGACTTACGCGCTGTGGTGAGATGGCCCATCGTTACCTTGTCGAAAGCTTCCGGAAAGACGACAAGGACAACTTTGCGGCTCTGTACAATGCCATTCATGATGTTCGCAAGAGCTGCGATGAGCTTCGGCGATATGCGCTGCTGGAGCCCGAGCTGGAATCCTTCTCCTCGGCCGCTGCTCTGGGTTCATCTGACAGCTTAGATACACCCACTAACTCTACAGTTGGCGTCGTTGATCCGCTCAAGTCTATTACTCCATTTCTGCATGACATTTCTGCCTCTGCTAGGGAGACCTTTATTGAGTTTCTGACACAGATCCGAACGAACCCGGACTACTTGGCCACTCGCATATGTGCACTCACCAGCTCTGAGCTGAATGTCTTTTTAAACTTCCACAAAGGTTTGGAGCCAGTCGAGTCGGTTCTTCCATTCCCCACGCGAAATCCCAATCGGCCTCACGCAAGTGCCTCCGGCCGTAGCTCCTCCAATACTGACATTGAAAGACTCCTGTCCTTCCAGAGACATGATCCATTGTCAATTTTGATCCATGCTTGCTTTGCCAATTCGGCTGGCCCCGACAGCTCCGAAGACCAGCGGCGTACCGATATCTGGGCGACAGTCCTGGCTAAGCTGATAGCTGAGCCCAAATCTGCCGGCGAGCATTTCCTCATCTGTGTACTAAACATATGGACAGCTATGCGCGACTGGTCTGGTAAATCCAACATGGAGTGGTACCTGATGAAGATCCTTGAAGACGGCGCCTTCTTGCTGGACCGCGCCGAAGATCAACACGGCACTCGATTCAATCTTTCAGACTGGAACCAGTCGGACGAAGCCGCTGCCAGGGATTTCTACGACCGCGCCGTCAACGGCTTGTTCGAGTTGGTTGACGACGAGGACGCTACCGGTATCCCGGAAGGCCTTTTGGAGCTTGGAAACGCCATCCTAAGCAAGCTCGAAAATAAATTTGTCGAGAATACCTCCAAGTGGCTTGTCTGGAGATGCCTCTTCTTTGTCTTTCTGCTTGGCGTCATCATTCACCCCGAATACTATGGCATGCTGGCCGAGTATCACATCACCCCTTATGCCAGAGAAAAGATTCTGAAAAAGGTTGCCATGAGAGCCCATGAATACGTTTCAAGCATGTGGAGTGGCAAGCCTTCGGCCACCTGTGTCCCTGTGAACATTCCGCCCAAGATCAAAGGCCACGTGGAAAACATCCTCGCCAGGTTCCAAGGCACCCGGTCCAAGGTTCCCGCCGCTAAACTGCTGCCCGCGAGATCCATCACCTCCCTCAGGGAGACTGTCGAGGTCCGCCCCTATTTGGTCATCAGCCCTGCTGATTTGGCGACGTTGGCCAACGCTCTCTTCCCTGAGAAGCGACCGCATTCCGCACGTTCGGGCCCAGCCTCCATTTCTGGGCTGTCGGCCATCTCCCAGCCCATCTCCATGTCCAGCCATCACAAGAATAGCTTTGATACGGCCTCCATCATCAGCACCAGTGCCTCGTCCATCTTGAGCGACGCAACCACGTCTCGTGATTTCATCTATGATCTCAACACTGCCACACCTCGATACTCTCCTCCTGCTGAAGATCCCGAGGAGCAGAGGCGGCTGAGCAAGTACGAGGATGATGGCTATCGCCTCAGACTCGCCATTCACGAAATGCAGCAGAACCTGGGCGCAGACGTCGTTCGTGGATCTAGCCACCCATGCGCCGAGAGGTGGGTAGTTCTCTTTATCTCTCCTGACGGGAAGAGCCTGTCTACGCAGATGACCTATGATCCGGATGACGAGCTTGAAGATGAGGAAAACTCATCCAGCACCGATACCGACGAGGACGAAACGCCGCAGCGCCCCGAGCTCGACAAGGATTACCATCAGCTACGCAACTCTGTTCTCAAGCTGGTGGAGGATTATGAGATTCCTCGCAGCTTGGAGCCAGAGCGCGGCCGTGCCCAGCTTAGTAATCGCGCTTCTGGATTGAGGAAATACACTTCGAGAAACAGAATCATCCAACCAGAAAAGTCGGTTGCTAGCCGAAATCCTTACCGAAAGCAAATGGGCGTTGATGGCACAATTTCCACTACCGATTTGACACCAAAGAAGCCTGAGGAGTCCGAACCAGTCTTGATTACCATGCTCAAGGCAGCCTCATCCCAATCCAAGGCTCAGGCAGACTTCGTCTCGGCGCACATGTACTGGAAGACTCTGAACCAGCTGACTGCACTGGCATCGAGCTCACTGCGACAGGACGGATTCGCAGCCCTGATCAACATTCTAGCCCGAGGACCGCGCGACGCCATTCGCCGCTCCGCATCTGCTATTGAAGAGTATGATGCTTGGCTCGTCTGGCTGAAGCAAAGCCAAGAACGCCATGAAGGCCTCATTGACACCATGATGAAGCGCGTCAACGCCATCCGCGACAAGATGTGGTATGTTACCGATGTTCGCAATTCCAAGGAATATGCGCACAGCCGTGACATTTGTCAGGCTCTCAAGACCATGGGTATGCCGCGTCGTTGGAGCTCGTTTCAGCGCTCAAGGGCTCACAACAACCGTGGTCCTAGTTCCTCCTACCTCTACCGCACCGAATCGCAGATTATGGACCTCCTGGCCGCTTCGGAGGAGCAGGGCGGGCCGAACAAGCTTAGCGACGATCAGGCAGAGATGACCTCCCTGTGGTTACAGCAATACGGCATCGAGAATTTCTGCCAGGGCGAGGAACGCATCCACCGGTTCTGCTGTGAGGTGGACCGATGCATTTCCAAGCTCGTTGGCGAGACTCTCCGAGAGGCACCAGTTCTGTGGTCCAGTGAGCTGTATAAGCGTGATAAGCTGGTTTATGACCGCAGCAAAACTAGAGACCGTGATCACTCGTGGGGTGGCGATGATTCGACAAGCATCATCAGCGAACAGGATAGACGCCATGCCTCGCATACCTCGTCGTCTTCTGGACGATCCAGTTCATTCGCTCGCGACCTGAGGTCCATGACCAGCAACAACACCAGCCACCACTCTTTGGACTCGTCAAGGCATAGCCATTCGAGGACTGGTGGTATGCTGGCCGATATCCCGGATGGTCAAGAATACTTTGATAAGGCATCTCCTGTGGACTCTTCAGGCACATTCTGGTCACCATTCCAGCCAGCCATGTCCACCAGCTCGGCCCCATCGCGATACTCGCCTACTACAAGCCTTACCAATGTGTCGACCACTTTTTCTGCTCCTCTGCACCACACGATCCCATCAATTACAAGCGCCTCTACCGGGCGTCCCAGTACTGCAGCCTCGTCCAATGACACTATTCAACAGCATCGCAACGATGACGAAAAGACGCGATTTTTAAATGAACTTAAGCAAACTCTTACTAGCTTGCTACTGTCTGACTTGGGCAACCAGGTCCTGGCCCGTGGATCAGAGACAGACGGCTGGTTCCAAAAGCTCGGGCAGCAATGCATTGACAGGAAAGATGCCCTGGAGAGGCGAGCTCGCCGCAAGTCTGACAAGAAGTCTTCCCAAAAGTCAGGGCTAGGAAGAGCTAGAGGGCTGGAAAAGAAGAGAAGCTTTGGCAATTTGAGAAATGCGGGAGAAGGCACGCCAGATAGGACATCGGAACCCTCTGAAAGCAGCCCGATAGCCTCTCCCGAGTCTCCCATGGCTACCATTGACCCGCCGCCGGCTCCCAAGGAGACGTCGAATGAGTTTCCATTCAAGAAAGCCTACAAGCGTCTCTTGAACATGTTTTGTGTCCATCCTAACCCATATGCGAAGCTCAATGCCCTCAATGAACTTGAACAACTCATTGTCGCATCTATGCTGTCAAGCGGCACTAAAAGATCACGGTGGAACCGATCTGATGCAGGCTCTAGCATTGTAGAAGATCACGGATCCATCACTCGCCCCACTCCATTGGAGGGCATGATTGACAATGTCAAGGAACGCCGACAGCAAGCCATTCAATCGGGACTTCCTTCGGTTGGATTCTCCTCGTTCCCCTCTCGGCAATCCAATTCCGAGACGCGATCCATCGTCTCTGGCGGTGCATCCAATTCGGACCTTATCACCAAAGAGCTTTATACCCTCTTCCGAGATGCATCGATCCGGCCAAAGTCTCTCTTCCGCGACCTGCAGTTCATCGCTGCCTTTGTTCCCCCTTCTGTTTTGGATAAGCCGGAGAAAGGAAAGGCTTTTTGGAACGCCGGACTTGCAGCGCTCAAGCTCAAATCGGAAGTGTGCCGAACCATGGTGGAGATGGCAGATGAAGTGATTGCGGCCCATTCGCATACTCGCCAGACAACAAACGACGGTGCTACTCCTCTCGACACACCTCAGTCAACCACCGGCACTCCACCGCCCCCATCTACTACGTATGGATTAAACGATGTTGGTAAAATGTGGACGATTACCGCTAAAGAAGGCTACCCCACGGCGCAACGTGAGCTAGCCTTATTCTACCTATCTAACCCTGAATACGTTGAAAGAACAACATTGCCCCTATCCAAACCAAGGGAAGTTTTCAAACAATCGGTCATGGAGAAGTATGGCCGCACCCGAGGCAGCCTCGGTGGCTCTGGTGCAGGCGGACTTGGCGGCGTAGGTGTTTCCTCCAGAGGTCCGGGATCCGGAAATGGCAGCTCTGGAGACGGGCAGCTCGCGGGTGGATCCGAAGGCGACGTCAGGACTGATCCTGGTTTGATGTGCGTCGCTGTCCACTGGATGGAAGCGGCAGAGCAGGGTGGCGATGAGCTTGCCTCGAGCTTCCTGCGACAAAATGAGTTTATGGGACTCAGCTAAACCTTGCAGTTTGGCATCCAGCTGTCCAGTTTCGGATACTTTCAGATATACCCCTGGATTTCCAGATATACCCTTGAATTCCCAGATATACCCTTAGCTACTATGATTCACCATGATTCATCCTTGCTTTTTATTAATCATCTATCAATTTTGACATCTTGAATCTACATGACGCATATGCATGGAATCAATAAATACGGATATGAATTCACGAAATGATATGACGGCATTTTTTGGCAAGTTTTCACGCCAAGAGAGAGATGAGATTTACGACTTTTGCAATCTGCGTCATGAATCACTCAAAAAGAAGAAGGAAAGGCAATTTCTTTTTTTTTTTTTACCTTACCTTTCTCTCCATTCTCGGCCGATATAGAATATGAGGGAACCGCGCGGGCTAGCTGGCTGGCTTCTCTGATTTTATGATACCATTCTGTAACGGACGAAAATGGTGTTGGAGTCTCGTCTTTTTTTTTTTTTTTTTTTTTTTTTTTTGCTTTACATATATATACATTTATTAAAGTTATACTTTTTTTCTGCGACCTGTCATTTGCAGCCCTATAGATAGACGGACAACACACGTTCTTTTTTTGGTTTCTGATTCTTTCGCTGTTTTGAATATTTTTTGCTATTCATGCACTCGCTGTTTTTTACTTTGAGCTGTGAAGGAGGATATACCATGAGTTTTGAATAACTTGTTGGATGTGGGAATTTTTACTTTTTTCATCTTTTCATGTAGTGTGTGCTGGGCTGAGGGGAGTTTAGAAAAAAAATCAAGAAAGAAATGAAGTTGCAAAAGAGATAAAGCATCAGGTCCATCTAGAAAGTGAAAGTAGCAGATATCATTGACTAAAGTTTAAGGCTTCCAAGTAACATTTCTTACCATATGGAGATTTTTGATATTTTGGTGTAAACTATATAGTGGTCAGAGACTTTGGGCCATTATCCCCGAAAGAAGGTCCCAAATCGGTCCTCAATCAGAGGTATATAGCTAGCAAGCCCGCATTGCTCTTAACCCCATTGCTTTATCAGAGAGGGCATACTTATGGAATAGGATGCGCAGTTGAATACGGTCTGTTATAAATTATTACGTCAAGACTACTCGAAATTAGTATATTGATAACAATTGCAGTAGATCATGTCTATATTTCCTCGGAATTATATTGTAAGAGGTCGGATTTCTATCTTGACGAAGTAATTGCAATAAATGATGACTATATCCCCTCGGAATTATATCGTAAGAGATCGGATTTCTTTCTTAACGAAGTATAAACAGGCGGGTCGTATCGTGAGTAATCATACGGAATTAGGGGCATTGAATCCGGCATTTCTCGATGAGTAACCTATATATAAGTGGAAAAAGCCGAACTTGTGGCTGAAAAGCCGAGAATTCTCTTGAAGAGAATCACCTAAAGTCGCCTGCGTCGCTAAATTATATTGTTTTCACCAGCGTAGGCTGTTGCGATATCTGACAGCCCGGCCTTTGAGCTCTTAATATGTGTGAATCATATAAGTCCGACACAGAGAAGGCCGCAGCTTGAAGTCTATGAGGAAGAGGGTGACGAGTGGTTTGACGTGATGAACATACTAGGAAGTCATCCGGTGTTTAAATTTCATTTACAATCCTCTTCCTTCAATTAGCGCTGTTATCACTTTGAGCTACACATCCTGCTTCTTTGGATACAGATTTAATTTATTCACTAAGAGATATCAGAGACTGCATAGCCTCTACAAATCTATTTTAAACGCCGACGTACTGGGGTGAGGTGTATCAGAGCCTGACAACTTGAGGAGTAATAGGGTCACACTGACTTAATGTCCCAATCGGGGTAGTATGTATTGGCGTTCACGAAAGAGAACAAGTATATTATGCCGCGCAATCAAATCTCTGGTAGCACGATGCCCCACGGCCGTACCGTCAGATGTTCCGAAGGATTTAGGGTTACACCTATACGGGGTACTCAAAAAATCGACAAGCATCTGACAACTGATTCCTCTGGGAGCACACGTGCCGCGATTACCAGATAACAGGGAAAAGGAGGATTTGGAGCACACGCCGATCAATTATACGCATATGACTGCAACGCCTTTGTCGCTGCCAATGTGTATTCGTCGTACTGCGACTTATATACGCACATATTCTCCAAATAGTCAACCTTATTTCCAAGGTTTACTGTATTTGCCTGATAAGGACGAGGGAGGAGGCTATTTAGGGGAAGCGGTTTAAGCGGAAGGCTTGAAAGGGGAAGACTAATCACTTGCATGCTGACGACTCAGGCAATCGATGCAAAGTGACAGCTCTTAATTACCCAGGTAGGTCAATACTCAACTTCACCGAAACGCTGTTCGTAGCAGAAACAGGTGGCTAACTTGTCGAGTTACTGGCTCGCCATCAAGTGTTTATTGCAATCTATAGGTAATAATCAATAGCTGCCCTCTTACCGCTATAGTAACATCGAGTAACTGCATGTAGGCAGTAGTACCAGTACCGAGGCAAGATGCCACTTTTTGAACTCTCTAGCTTTACCCTATGCAGAGGGCATCATTGGCTCATATACTATTCTGGACATTGAATCTCGTCTCTCACGGAAGCTAACAAATACGTATGTGGAACCCCCCTCGACGCACCATTGGTCGAGCAGCAGCGAGGAAACATTGCTCGCTCTTGATCGGTCCTAGCATTCAAGACGGTGTGCGTGCAAGCTGTGCCCACTACCTAGGTACATGTTCAATTGCCAAGTCGGGTCCATGCACTCGGCAGCCGGCTTAGGTAGCTCAAGCGCTGTGCGTTCTTTGTACAGGTACGTACAGATACGGCAACCAACGCGCGCGGCTAGGTATGCGGCCGAGCAACCGTATTACTGCTACATCGAGGGGCACGGAGTTATTAGACAATGTGTGTGAGGAAAAAGAGGAAACTTCCAAATATTAGCACATTTTTTACTCAGATTTACACATCACAATAACAAGTCCTTTTACTGCTGCTACTGCTGCAGCTACTATTACAATTGCTTCTGCTGCTATTACTAGGTACTAGTGCTACTGCTGTTACAACTGCTTACTGCTACTACAGAGTTACTGCAACTACATGTACTGCTACGACTGGTACTGCTGCTACTAGTGCTACTACTACCATTATTACTACTAAAATATAGCTAAATTATGGTGTAAATAGAAGACTTAGAGTGCTGGTGACTTTACCGTTGATATATTAGTGTCTGTGTATCAAAACTGCATGTCCATTCAGATTTACAGTCCCTATCTTTCTCCCCCCTCCTTGCCAGATTCAATTTGATCACCCATTTAGGTTGTTGCTCTTCAGGCTGCCACTGCCCCACTCTAACCCCTGCAAGTGGGGCCACAGCTGTAGCTGAGCTCTAGCAGCTCTAGCAATCCAGCTAGCGGGCTGGCAGCCTAATACTGGTCCCAGCAGTAGCAAGCAGACCGGGCTATATAAGTCGGCGTACAGAGAGCAAGGCTCTGGTCACACCCGACGTCCATATTTGGCCACTTACTTCCTTTACCTTCTCTTGCTTGACCTTTTTTTCTTCTCTCTCTCTCTTCCTTCCTTTTACCACACACACCTGTTCCATTCATCTCCTTCCACCCACTCTCGCAATCATGCTTGGCGACGCTGAATCGCCGGCAGCTCTGCCCCTTCTGCAGGTGCCGCCAGAGATCCTCGATCGAATCACCTGGCATCTCCACACGACGGAGCTCTGCAACTTTCGCCTCACATGCAAATCTGCCGAGCGGGCTGTCCATTTCAGATTCACCTCGGAGTTCTTCACGCGCAAGCAGTTTATGGTTTCCGAGTTTAGCCTCAGGGCCCTCATTGATATCTCCAAAAGCCGCCTCGCTGAATATCTGCGTCATGTACACATAAGTCTCGAGCAAATCGACGAGACTGCTAGCTCTCGCGTGAGTATGTCGTCAAAGACTCGTAGCTTATATCAGCAACGCCTGGCCGAACAGAGCACTCTTTGGACGCTGGGACTGGTTCCCAAGTATCTCGCCGATGCCTTCTCTCGTCTGCCGAATCTAGAGACCGTCGCACTCCGCGACTTTAACTCAACGAGGAGATCTCGAGATGGCCCTCGCGCGCAGTGGCGCAGCTACGGCTCTCGAACACTTGCTGAAGAGACTGGTGCTGATCCTGTCACCAGCCAGCTTTTCAACTGGGGCAGTGCGGCCCTTCTTGACAGAGCCAACGTCCTCTTCAAGGCCGTCATCCATGGCTTGGGCCTGGCGAATGTGAGATTGAAAAATCTCGAAGTAATGGAGAGGAACGGCAACTTGCTGTTTGACTCTGCTTTCTATTTGCACCCGGATTTCGAAGCCGCCTATGCTCCCGTTCTTGGAAGTCTCCAAAAGCTGCATCTCTGCATTGACGTTTACTGGGCTACTTCCCCCCATGCTGCACAGCCATATCACCAGATCAATCTCATCAAGTTTCTTAGTCATTGCCAAGGCTTGGAAGAACTCCGCATCAACGGGAAACGCAACAGTCACAGCAGAGGCAGTCGTATGAACCTCCATCTCTTCATGAGCTGGCTCGCATCATCAGAAGCGAAGCCTCTGTCGCAGCTCCAATCGACCGACATCGCGATTGACAGCCAAGATGTTCCTCCTTCAGTCGAATTCCCGCAGCTGTCCAACCTCAGCTTGGGAATGATGGCACTTACTCTCGATGAGACCGTTCAGCTTATCACCAAGTTCGCCGGCTCACTTCAGCACCTGGAACTATGGAGATTCCAGTTGATGGCCAATAAGGGCATTGATGTCGATATGGAAGAGAAGAAGCAGAATTTATATATCAGCCTCTTGAAGAGGCTCCTGGCTATACCAAACCTCAATCTAAGACATATCAAATTGGGCATGCTCCAACAGATGCTGGATGCCAGTGGCAGGTACAATAATATACTAGCCATAGAGTTCAAAGACGAGCCGGCTTCGGCCAGCACGGATGGCGAGAAAGACGCGGCCGCCCCAGTTGCGAAGTATGATGGACGAAAGCCAACAAATATTGCTATGGAATATACGGGCTCAGACTGGAGACACTTTGTGCGTCACGAAATGATTTCTCGGCTACACATTATCAACCCTGATGAAGGCGGTGAGTACACTATTTCTGCCATCTCTACCATCTCTGCTATTATTTTTGATTTTTGATTGCTAACTTTGTTGTTTAATTATGTAGTGGATCGACCTAGCTCGGACGAAGAATCAGAAGACATTGGTGAAGATGACGAAGACGAAGAAATGGACGAATAAATGGACTGGCTTTGCTGAGATAATTGGCTACTGGGTGGGTAATGAGGCGATTTTGGCACTTTACGAGTTATGAAATTTGGGTGTAAATTAGGTTTGCTGTCTATCAATATTTGCCCGGCTGATTTGGGCTCTCAAGAATACATTTACGATTATTGCTACGTGAAATAGTTGTAGAACGCATTGCGAGTATGGCACGTAAAACCAGATGTATCTGTACCTGCATGTCGGTAGCGTGGGATCTAGATCGGGTGAGGCCGCCAGCTAGCGATTTGTTACTAGGAATAGCATATCTCGGTAGATACCTACTACGTAGGAATATAATGGGGATGGCTAATAATGCCGAGATGGCTTATAATGCCGAGACAGTCTTGCAACATGTGGCCACTCTCAAAGAAAATGCAACTGGCTTTGTGGTACAGAACTTATAGTCCATAGCACAGTATACCTAAATATCTTGTGCGTACCTAAGGTACCTAAGGTACTACTTAGAACATGTATATAGCAATGGCTGGTGTATACGAGAATCTGACTTTCTTGCAAGCCACTTGAACGGAGATCTAAGAGGAGCAATACTTTTGCGTTTAGATACTTTTACATTTATTTATAAGCACCATATTCTGTCTTTGGTCAGTCCTTTTACCCAATTTCTTTTCTCTCATCTTCTCTTCATCGCGACTCAGTCGGCTATGCTTCTGGTTCCAGGACCTTGATACATCGACCAAGATGAAAGTCTCAGTAATCTCCCTTTCTATCCTCCTCTTTGCCTCACTCGGCTCCTCCCTCAATATCCGCAGCCCACCACCAGGCCATGACGAGGAGGGCAAAGATTTGGCGTCAGGTCCCCCCAGGTGGCCTCCGGAGAAGCCCCGTCCGGTCGACGATATCACGTTTTCATGGTGCCTCAGCTACAACAGGTCAGAGACGTGTTTCTCGAAGGAATTGAAGCACGGCTGGTGTTGTGAGTGTTGCTGCGTAGGTTTGAAAGCAACGAAAGCGCTGACATTTGACTTGTGCAGATGATCTTCGCGTCCTGGATCCTAAGATGTTGGACATGCTGGAGGATGTGGGAGCAGAGGGAGGGGCTTGCATGTTTTTCACGTGAGTTAATGTGTTGCTCCTATCATCTGCAGGATGTTTTATATCCTACATTCATCTACTGTATATACATATATATAGTTAGATGTATATACGTTGGCATGTACGCTCTTCCGAAGCGAGACTAACCCACGGCTTCTCTACAGGTATCCAGACTGCAAAGACCACCACACGGCCGCCTTCACTGGCCAGCACCTTTTCGCGTCATGGCTCTGTCCGGAAACCAGCAAAAAGCAGGTCAAATGGAACCGCGACGCTCGGTCAATCCGCTGCTGCTCTGGCCCACCAAGCACGCCGTGGTGCAGTAACTTGGTCAAGAAGCCGCACGAATGCCATTAAAGTGTTGGCTTCAGCAATACATTGTGTCAATGAGCTGTGATTGTGCCTTGGAGACTTTTATTGTCTAATCATTGCTCTTTCAGTAGTGCAGAGACATATAGCGGTCTCGTAGATTTTGGTTACATGTACCTATAGTTTCGATTGCGCATCTTCATCAGCTACAGTACACCAATTGAATGAAACAACATTACACGTGTCGGCGATTGCCATATTGAGCGCTCTATCGCGGCATCAACATACATCTGTTTAATTCAACTGCAAGCCCCAACAAAACCACTGCACTACTAGCCAAGCTTCATTAAAATTGCCCGTATCAGCCACCGGTTAGCTAAACAAGCTCAGAGACTCTGTATCATCCCCCCATAAAATCCAGGCAGCAAGACCACTCAGAACCCAGCGCTCAGCGACACACGTGACGTCGCGGTCGTCTCGCGCCGCCGCCCAGCGAGGTCTAGGCGCGCTGGTGCCTGGAGCCGTTCCGAAGTGGCGCTAGAAGATGCTCAGCTTTCCCGGATGCCACCGCTAGCGGCAATCTCTAGCGGGGAGCGCTCCACTAAAGTAGGCAGCTCTGGGGCTCTGGAGCTCTCTGTGCTGAGCGACAGGGCCTAATCGAGTAACTACTGCTGCAGAGCTGGCGATACGAGCTAAGCTGCAAACCATTTAAAAGGGCGGCATCAAGCCGCGTCCAACTTGCGCGTTTCTTTTTCGTTTCCTGAGCCATTGAGCAATCAATTGAGTCCTGTTGACGCGTTTTCTGCTTTGCATCGTGGCATTGAATCGAATTGCCCAGGCAGCGTCGTTGAAACGAGCATCCTTCCTTGTCTAATCCCCAGAAAGACCGCCAGCACTAATAGAGCACTGGCATAACATTCTTCCTCCTCTCCGCCTTTTTCTTTCTTTTCAACCTCTCTCTTTTCCCTCACTACCCTTTTTCGCACTCTCCCAGTTCCTTAAATACTCTATATTCTCATCACTGCTATCACCATCATGGCCCGTCGAAAGGCTGCTGCTGCTGCACCTGCTGCACCCGCAACGCCTCCACTGGAGGGGTGTGTCCTCGCCATCAGCGGCAAGTTTGACAACTCCAAGCACACCCACGCATCATTGGAGCAGCTCGTCAAATCTCTGGGCGGCAGCGTCACAAAGAGCGTCACAAAGACCACCACCCACGTGGTCTGCACTGAAGATGACTACAACAGCAACACGGCCAAGGTGGCTGCTGGCAAAGCAAAGGACCTGCCCTTGGTCAGCCCCGAGTGGATCTTCGAGTCCGAGAAACAGAACCAGACTATTGACCCGCAGGATCATGTCTGGGGCAGCGACAGCGCTAAGCCTGGCGACTCACAGGCCAACGGCAAGAAGCGGCCCCTGATGGTCTCCAAGAGCGACGACGACGACGCAGAGCCCGAGGCCAAAAAGGCAAAGACCAATGGCTCCAAGGGCAAGGGCCAGGCAAAAGCTGCCAAAGCCGACTCTGAGCCAGAGGCTGAGCCCGAGACCAAAGAGGAGAAGCAGGTGGCTGAGGGCCAGTTTATCAAGAAGAAGAATGTGGCTATTCCTGTGGATGAGCACTGCCCGCTCAACTCCACCTACCAGGTGCATATCGATCCAGACAGCGGATTGATCTACGATGCCTCCCTCAACCAAACAAATGCATCGCACAACAACAATAAGTTTTACCGTGTTCAGGCAAGTTTAGTTTCTGTCTCATTTCGCAGCGAAGCGTACTAACGGAATATCACTCAGGTCCTCGTTGAGCCAAAGTCAAAGTCGTACAAGACATGGACTCGGTGGGGTCGCGTTGGTGAAACTGGTCAAAGTGCCCTTCTTGGTAACGGTACCATTGCAGACGCAATCAGAAACTTTGAGAAGAAGTTCAAAGACAAGTCTGGCCTGGCTTGGGACAACAGAGGTGATAACCCGAAGCCCGGAAAGTACGCTTTTGTCGAGCGTAGTTACAACCCTGATTCGGACGACGAAGATGATGCCGACGATGATGCCGACGGCAAGGGCGTCAAGAAGGAAGAGGAAGAGGAGATCAAGATTGCGGACTGCACCCTGCAACCTGAAGTCAAGTCGCTCATGGAGCTTATTTTCAACCAGCAGTATTTCCAGGCCACTATGACTGCCCTGAACTATGATGCGAACAAGCTCCCCTTGGGAAAACTCAGCAAAGCAACCATCACCCGTGGTTTCCAACAGCTGAAAGATCTTGCAGCCTTGATGGACGATGCTTCTCTCGCCCAGAGCAAGTGGAATATGACTGTGGCCAATGCCACCGAGCAGTTATCCAACTTGTACTACTCAATCATTCCTCACGCATTTGGTCGCAATCGACCCCCCATCATTCGAGATAATGTATTGCTCAAGAAAGAAATAGAGTTGCTGGAGAGCTTGTCTGATATGAAGGATGCGGCAGAGATCATGAAGATTGATCGCAAACCAACGGACAATGTTCATCCTCTGGACAAACAATTCAACAGCTTGGGTCTCAATGAAATGACCCCGCTGGATCACACCAGCACCGAGTTCAAGTATCTGTCGGACTACCTCAACGGCACCAAGGGTGACACCCATCACCACAGCTATCAAGTTCAGGACATTTTCCGCATCGAACGACAGGGCGAAGGCATGCGTTTCGACGACTACGCAGAGAAGAGCAAGATTGGTGCAAACCGCCGCCTCCTCTGGCACGGCTCCCGCGCCACGAATTTCGGAGGTATTCTCAGTCAAGGTCTGCGAATTGCGCCCCCAGAAGCGCCTGTCTCGGGTTACATGTTTGGCAAGGGTATCTACTTGGCAGACATGGCATCCAAGTCTGCCAACTACTGCTGCTCGTACATCTCTGGTGGCCAGGCCCTCTTGCTCCTTTGCGAGGCCAAGCTGGGCGATCCCATGCAAGAATTGACCAATTCCAGCTATGATGCCGGCAACACCGCCAAGAAGGGTGGCATGGAAAGTACCTGGGGCATGGGTATGACGGCGCCGCCCAAGTGGATGGATGCGGGCGTGGTACACGAAAGCCTCAAGGGCATCCAGATGGTAAGTTGATATTCTCCATTGTTCCTTTTCCGAACCATTTACTGATTCATCAATAGCCCGACATTACTGAGAAGCCGTGCGCCACCAATGTGGACGGCGCATACCTCCAGTACAACGAGTTTATCTGCTACGACGTTGCGCAGGTCAAGCTGCGCTACCTCCTGCGCGTCAAGATGTAAACAAGAAGGGGGGAAGGGTAAGTATGGGCATAGCCATCGCGAATAATTTTCTTTTTGTTCTCTGCGGTTATGAGATGGATTATGGACCTGGGCATTATGAGAAGGGTTTCTTCAGCCGGGTAAAAGGGCCATTGCTTTAAGGAGTCCAGGGCAACATTTTGTGTAAGATAGCTGGCTAAAGCGATAAGTATGACATTATGACTAGACGATAAATTGATGCATTTAAAAGTAAATTTTAATTCACAATCGCAACTCCATTATCCATTTTGACCATTATTAAACACAAATGACATTAGTACCCTTGCTCGGCCTAGTCGCCCAGCGGATAAGCATGCAGAACCTGTCCATAGTACAGCTCGGCGTCCTTGGAAGCAAGGAATATGAACGAAGGCGCAATCTCGCTCGGCTGACCAGGTCTTCCAATCCCAGATTTGGCTCCAAAGCCCTCCATCTGCTCAGCAGGGCGCGAAGCAGGCTGCAGAGGTGTATGAACCGGGCCAGGCGCTACGGCATTCACACGAATACCCTTTGGCATGAGTTGCTTTGCCAACGATTGCGTAAATGAAGTAATAGCTCCCTTGGTGGATGCGTAATCTACCATTGCTGCAGTGCCTCGGAATCCAACAGTTGAGGTTGTGTTGATGATGCTGCAAGTCAACCTCACATTAGCAATGTCCATGACGGCGTGTAAGTGGAAGGGGAAGAACTCACGAGCCGCCTTTTTCCATATGCGGCACCGCATATTTCGTCACAGCAAACATCTGCAAGATATTGCTCCTAAACGTGCTCTCCACATCATCCAGGTCAATCTTGGCAATGTCCTCGCACATGATCTGCTTCGAGGCATTGTTGACCAGTACATGGAGCGCGCCGTATTCCTGCATGTGCTGCTCGACGGCCTTGCGGCACGTTTCATTGTCCATGAGGTTGCCTGGGATGAGGAGGCATTTCTTGCCTTCTTTTTCGACCATTTTTTTGGTTTCGCGGGCGTCTTCTTCTTCCTCGGGGAGATAGACGATTGTGACGTCTGAGCCTTCGCGGGCGAAGAGGACGGCGACGGAGCGGCCTATGCCAGAGCTGTTGATTGGTGAATAAGCCATTTGTGCTTTGTAATATTAAGTTGTGTAATTAAGCTCTTCGTGTACTTACTCTCCGCCAGTGATGAGTGCTTTGTTGCCTTTGAGCTTTCCTGCTGCGAGATACTCTTGGTGTTCATGTTTTCCTTCCAGAGCTGTTGCCTCGCTCGTAGGCTTCATGTCCTTTTCTAGCCTGATATACTAGTATAAGCACGAGTTTTCATACTTTTATTTCCAATTGAAACTCACCCTGGAAGATCCTGTCTCTGGGCTTCCTCCACCGGCTTAAAGCTGCCCGACTCACTGCGAGACATTGTGTGAAATTTGTTTGAAATCTTTGAGTTGTAGTTTACTGCAGGGTAATTGCGTGTAAGACGGGTGCAAGCTAGCTGTGGTCTGGGAATCAATTGCTTCAGAGAGCGGCAAGTAGCGGTCTTGAGCATGATTTCACCTTAAAGCAGTTACATATATATATTACTTTAGTAATTACACGTCGCCTTGTTTGAAGCTTGTTTTATAGTACTGCCTCGCCGGAAGCTGACAGGGTTGCGTTTCCGTGATGTCACTCATTTTGGTTGGACATGACGCATACGACACGGCACCAAACTCTTCAAGCGGCATTGTCAATGGTGGATAGCTGCAGCCTTTTACCCCGCTGGAACTGAAGAAAAAACCATAGTTTATAGAGATTAAATAATAATTAAACATTCATACCATCATGCATTATGGATGAAACTCTCCAGGATGTGGCTCTCTGTAGAGTCAGTGAAGATAAAGTCGGGTGATCGACGGCCGCTAGCACCGAGTTTAAAAGTCGCCGGCTTGACATCATGAAGCGATCATTCACCATTTGGTCAATTCCAGTTGGCTACACTCAAGGCGTCGGCTAGTTAATAAGGCGCATGGTATAGTTTAGGGAACGAAATGAGACAAGTTGAAAATATGAAAACTGAGAAGTTGAGCATGTGATGCGAATGAGTTTCTCATATTAAGCCCATATTTAGCCAAGTAGACTAAAATCACACATTGCAAAACTGTCAAACGTGATTCACATGGCATCTCGATGTCCTCATTCTTGTCAAGGGTTTTAGCCAAATACTATTATACATGTTTATATTATTATACATTTTGCTTTCATCAAAGTTACATTCCATCCGCAAGCGTATGCCCTCCATCCACCACCACCCTATGTCCGTTGACAAACTGGTTCGTAGCAAGGAACAGCACCGCTTGCGCCATATCTTCGTCCTTTCCTGGCCGTCCAGCAGGAATCTTGCCCTCAAACTTCTCCTTCTCAATCTGGCTCTTTTGTCTATCGTCGCTGCCTTCAGTCGTCATCTCGCTGGGGAAGACTCCCGGCGCAATGCTGTTGACGCGGATCTTGAGTCCTGCAGCGGCAAATTCCGCAGCCATCATGCGCGACAGATGCTCCGCCGCTCCCTTGGACGCGTTGTAGCTGAAGTGATGCTGGCTGGTCTTGACCAGGCCGGAGATGGAGGTGATGTTGATGACGGTGGCTGACCATCCGGGATGGGTCTCGGTGGAGTTCTGCAGCAGCGGCAGGAAAGCAGCTGTGGTGAAGTGCATGGCCGCGACGTTGGTGCGATATGTCTCCAGCCAATCTTCAAATGTCGTCGTGTCGCTATCAAAGAGCGTCTTCTTCAGGTCCTCTGCTGAATGGGCCTCCGCCGTGGTGTGCGACTGGCTGCTGACGCCGGCGTTGTTGACGAGGATGCAGAGGCACTTCTCGCGTGACTTGATCTCCTCGACGAGGACTTTGATGCCGTCCTTGGAGTTGACGTCTGCTCGGATGGGGATGATTTCACCGGGAGCATCTTTGCCGTGTGTAGATGCGGCGTTGTCGAGCTTCTCCTTGGTGCGGCCGCAGATGTAGACTTTTGCGCCGTTGGCAGCCAGAGCTTGCGCGGCCATGAGCCCAATTCCGGAGCCGCCTCCTAGAAAGAAAACAATTGTAAGCTTTTTTTCTTCTTTTTTTATATGCCCATTTAACAATAACATCTGAAGCGAGATTTCAGCGTACCGGTGACGAGGGCCACCTTGCCCGAGAGGTCAAAGAGCGACTGTCCCTTGAGATTGTTTGTGTCTGCCATGATGAATGTGAATGCTATTGATCTAATTGAATATGATATTGAAAAACAAAATTTTTGATATTAACAGACCGGAGTTTGATACCATTTATTGACATGTTTTATAAGAGCAGCTGCTGTCAAGTCTCTTGCGCTACAAAGACGTCATGACAGCAATGGGCGGGTAATTATGGGTAATGCTGGTGTAAGTGGCGACCTGAGATGCAGCGATTACATCTTCGAGGTGCATCGACTACGACTCTATTACGTTCGCTCTGGTGCGATTGCTCCTGGGCAATCTCGATGACTCATTTGATTATCCAGGGTGCATATAGACTACAAATTTATTGACATTTGAGAAATTATGCACTCAACCGCTGATGCTGTCTAGATATGTAAGCGCATGTACATACCTAGGTAGGGGACGGCACGACTGCTTAACAAACGTAGATCGACGGCTTTATGTTGCCTCAACCAAACTAGACGCTGGAGATGCATGTGCCTGTAACATCGGCACATGTCAATTGATTCAACTAGCATGACTTTCACGTGTCAAGGAACAATTCTTTTCTTTTCTTTTTCTTTCCTTTTCTGCCATTTTTTTTTTTTTTTTTTTTTTTATACTTTGTTATTCATTTTTATCCTATCCTACTGAAATCATCGCTAGATATGTACATCGTATATACGTCATATTCATATACAGCCCTCAAGACCGAATAAATATCTCCCCCCTTCCATCAAAAGAAACAATAGGCTAAATTGTGCTGCTAATCACACAATTTATGAAGCAACAAACTTGAAGCCCGCGCCAGAAGACTCCGTGGCGCCATTGTTAACCAGAGATCCGTCGCTCGCCAGCGTAACCCACTTGCCGTTGCTGCCAGCCTTGATCGTGTACACTCCGCTGGCCGCGCCAATCTTCTGGCGGATCGTAAAGACCTCCCACGACGAAGCAGTAGCGCGAGCAGCCTGGAGCGTAAAGTTGCCGGACGAGTCAGCTGTGACGAACTGGTTGTTGCTGGTGAGCTTGAGGTTGCCGGCGTTGGGCGTGTAGGAGCTGACGAAGACGCCGGCGTTGGACTGAGAGCCTGAAGCAACGAGGTTGGACGAGGCGGTTGAGGAGACAACCCATTGGCCAGAGGTGGCGGCCTGGATCTTGAAGGTGCCGTAAGGGTTCTGAGGGAAGTTGGAGCCGCAGATGGGCTGGCCGCTGGGGTTGGGGCGGGTGCCGATGAAGAAGAGCTCGTTGGAGAAGGTGTTTCCAGAGCCTGGAGTTGCAGATGTCAGTCTATCTGTTCTGATGATTAGATGAAAGGGAAAGGAAACTTACCCCAGGTGGTGAGGTTGGCACTCCAGGCGGCGGCAGTTTGAGGGTTGGCGTTGGAGTAAGCAGCAATCAAAACGCATCGCCTGCATCGACACATTAGTACAACTGCACGAGAAGCTATTGCAGAATTGTGAAAACATACCAGTCATCAGCAATGGTTGGGTCGACAATCTCGTTCTGAGCATACGACCAAACATTGTTCACCCACTGAGTGTCATACAGCACCTCGTTGATGGGCGTAATCGGGAGCATCTGAATAGCTGCAATCTCGCTCTTCTCAGCACCCCAGAACAGCCAAGCACCAGACTGCCAGTCTTCGACATTGCCCATCGTAATCAAGTTTCGGACTGCGGCCTCGGGGTAGGGGTTGTTGGGATCAGTCGAGCTCTGCTGGGGGTACAGGTGCCAGTAGACCTGAGCGCCCTGCTGTTCAGTCGCAACGAGCAGCTTGGCGTAGTTGACATAGTCCTGCGAGAGAGCGACGGTAGCCCAGAGGAGGGCACCGTAGTAGCCGTTGATGGCCTCGCCGGTGGATTCCTGATCACGGCTGCCGGCTCCGTTGGCAATACCAGAGGCCCAGGAGTGGCCTGCGAACCAGTCACGGCAGCGGGTGACGGGGAAGTAGGGGTCCTGGGGAGAGGGGTTGATGATATCACTATTTCTTAGGTTAGAAAAGACAAGATGTGGGTTGGGGGTGTATGAGATAAAAGACATACCGAGCAAACCAGTTGATAAAGTCCTTGTGCTGAGCCAGCCACGCAGAATCGTACTTGGCAATGACAGCAGCAACAGTCAGGAAATATCCATAGTGGAAGTGGTGATCGTTGTAGTAACCATTGCCGAAATCAATGCCAGAGTTGGATGCACCGGCCTTGTCGACAACACCACCCCAGGAGGTTTCGTATGCGGGGGAGGCTCCAGTGGTAGGGGCAAACCAGTTGTTGAAGGACGCCTTGAGGTAGTTTGTGACGTTGGGAATGAGGGCGGTTTGTCCCACAGCTTCACTATAGCGGACATAAAAGGTTAGATTTGTTCAATTCATGATCAAGTTTTGAATTGATCTTACGCAATGAGAGCAAGGCGGGCTTGAGCAGCCAAAGTGCCGCCCCAGTAGTAGAACTCGTTGGGAATAGGCGCGTTTGCGACGTTAAGCTGGCCGATTTCGTACTGGAGACCCTGGATAACAGCAGAGTTGCAGGAAGAATCGAGGGCTCGAGGAGGGTTCCAGGTGATGCTGCTCAGGTTGTACAGCAGCTTCCACTGGTTGCCGAGAGTGGGGTACATCCATCCCTATCTTCATATGTCAGTAGATTTTCCTTTTCTTGAAAGAGCCTGTTTCCACTGACCTTTGTGGTAAGATAGCCCAGCGACGAAGTAGGAGGAGAGTTGGGGTTCTGCAGCGACAATCGGTGGTGCGGCCAAGTCAGCATCAGCAGATTGGCGCCGCTTCCAACTGTAGCATAGTTGAAGATGAGAGTGCCCTGAGAAGTGGTGAAGCTGTAGTCGAGGCTCACTCCCGTTGGGTAAACGCTAGAGTACTGGTCGAGAAGAGCCTTATGGCTGCTCTGGACGAGTCTGACCACTCGGAGGACGCCATTGAAGGTGCCGCTGGCCTGGATGGTGCCGACGGCGCTGTTGGTGGCGGTGGCCTTGAGGGTGATGGAGGAGAGCGCGTAGATGAGGTAGGTTGTGCCGGTGGTGTCGACGACGGTGAATGAGGTGCCGGTGGCGGATACTGAGTTGCAGCTTCGTTAGTCAATAGTCCTCAGACTCATATATTTTTGCGTTTATACGATACTCACCACTCTGTCCGTTAGCAATGGACTGTCCGTTGAAGGACGCAATACCGCCGTTTCGCGAAGTCAGCAGCGGCGTCGCAGCATTGTACTGAAGCGTAATGTAAGGCGATCCCGGAATCAGAGGAGACGTCATGGAGGCGCTTCCCTGGAAGTACTGGACCGTCACCGAGTGCGTGTCAAAGGCCGTGGCCTTGTGGTTGGCAAAGGCGCCAGAGTGCTCGACGAAGCCGGCGCGCCAGTCATTCTGCGTGGGCTGCTTGATGGACGTGCCGTCGAACTGGCGGCTGTTGCTGACGCCAAAGTTGATGCCGTAGCCGTCGAGCTGGGACTCGTACGGGAAAGGGCCCGAGGCGGTGCCGTTTCCTGGAGTTGCGGCGTATGAAGCCCACCATGAGTTGGTTGGGAACTACAAGTTGGTAAGTCAGCTATCGATCAATTGCAAGTTAAGCAGTTGTTCCAATTCTTTCTTACCGGAGGCTTCAATCCAGCAAAGAATGAAGAAACTGGAGCTCCATCAGAGGCAGTCTGGACGGTACCGCCAGAAATGCCCGAAGGGTTGCTTGTCGAAATAGGCCCAAAGACACCGCGCTCCGAGAGAAAATTGAGCTTGTCACTGCTCGGCAGGGCCGCGACGCCAATCGCAGAGGCGACGACGAGGTTGAGAAGAGAGCCTAGCATCTTGAAGGAGACGAAAGGGCTAGGGAAGACCGCTTTGCTTGGCCACAACCTTGGAGCTTCTCAGGAACGAGGGGCAGACAAGGCCTCTTATATTAAGCTCGCTGGCAAGCAACTCCCATTGCATCACTCGACGATGTCATTATTCTATTTCGGCAATGGGTCTCTCAGTCTCCCTGCCCTCATAGCGGAATCTCGCTCCGATCTAGGTGCAACCCCGGCGGTAATGGAATGCCGCGCATGCTGCAGTCTCATCTCTTTCTCGGCGGTACTCGACATCGTGATGTGCGACCGGGTCTGGCCATCCGAAAACAAGAAGCAATTGGGGGAGGGATCATACGGCTCTCGAGTACAGTAATCTAACTAAGCCCTGAGCACTCCCTGGCATGTTCCGAAATAGTCGTAGCTAGAGCACTTGGCTCTACGCAGAAACAAAACGTGCTCAGGGCCAAGCATGGATTAGCAAAGCCGGCTGTGCGCCTCCCATTGGCATTATCCACTTCGCCGATGATCCCGATCAATCTCGACGGTTTCTGCCTTTTTGGACTGGGAGCTTGTGGCCAAGGCCTAAAGCACATTTAGATCGGACCGAACGTGAAAGACGTCAAATTTGTTGAATCATTCGCAACCTTTTTCTTGCCTAAGATGGAGCGTAAAGACAGTCGAGTTGTTCCGTCAATTGTCGCTCGCGGAATTTGCCCATCTTGGAGGGAGGCAGGCTGGCATGATTGTTCAATTTATCTCTGGCCATCTTCAGCATATGTTCTTCATGCCGTCCTACTATTTTCTGCTACTGATTACTATTTTCTTGACCCTAGTCAACTTCATCTTGCCCCTGAGATGACTCGTAGTAGCAAGCGGAAGAAGCGAGGGGTTAACGGCGGGCTGTTTCTTCCGTACTGTTTCACTCTGTCGGTATGAGTTCGAAATCTCTTTTACAGTAAGAGTGCGGGCATTTTGGACCCATTTGATGCCCTGAGCAACTGAAATTAAGAAAAAAAAAAAAAAAAAAGTAAACTCTTCACTACAAGCACCTAGCGCTCCTTTCAAAAGCTGCTAAACAAGCTGTTGTGCTCAATCCCGCGGCCAAGCAGCCAAGAAGTTATCCAATTGCCTAATTGGGTAACCTCCCGGCTCGGGATGGTGGGTCCTGAACTGGGGGATAAGACATGGGTAGCAGAGCTGGGGAGATCCGTCTGTTCTCTTAGGGCTCAACTGCATTGTAACCGTCTGACGGAAGACGATCTATTTTAATACATCCATATGCTGAAACATATTAATAATTAGGGAAACTGTTTGCTTATAGAAGTTGCTCTGCCTGGTGCACTTTTTGAGTGTTTAAGGAGAGCGAGCAGGGTAGAATGAGTAATCAGCTTCGGAGCTTTTATTGTCAAACAAGGATACGGGAAAAAGAGCCAAAAAACAAGCATGCGTGACTGTTTTCTTGTCTTCCCCACAATCGGCCGCTTCTCATGGCCTTGTCACTTGCGGAGAGGCAGGCAGCACAGCCAGCAGTCGCGCATTTCGGCTCCGCATCTCCCCGCAATCATTCATATCCGAAAAGTCGGGATGTTGAGCATGACAGGTTTGGGTTGATTGTCGCGGGGAGGTGAGAGTGAATTAGGTAGGACACTGCGAGATGGCCTGTCTGGGATGTACAACCGCGGCGGTCATTGTCTAAGTAGATTATTAAGATGTCTCACAAGTATTCTAGCTGCCGAGTAAGGAATATACATGGAAGCGCAAAGAAATACACGATAGAGGGGCCTGTTTCAGCGAGGAAATTATAGCGTCCTGCAAAGTCACTTACATCTTAGAGGTTTCTATTCCCGACTATTTGAGGCTCTGTGTCTGTATACCTATACCACTCATACATGCATACCCATTCAACTATATAGGCCGGGGAGTCGCGGCATTTATCGACTATTTTCGCCCAAGTTTGCCGTATCAAAACAAAGAGTCTGCCAGTGGTTTCGGCCGTGCGAGTAATGCCGCGACGCTAACATTTTTGCATCATCTCGGAGCCAGGGGGTCTAGGATACTCTTCGGTACTAGCAGCAGATGAAGTCCGTATTACCCCATATCTTGTGACACTTTGTCTCCCCACAGGCTGGCGGGGGACCAAAAGCCCGCCAATAAGAGACGAGACGAGGGGGGTACTGCTCTCCTTTTAACAAGCGGCAGTTTCCTCCCCCAGAGATGAAGAAAATCCTTCAGTAATTATTACTGGTCAGCTTTGTAGCCAAGGCTACTAAGGAGCTGAGGTTGCGGCAATCTCCAAGACTTTTGACTAGAAGACGGATAGACGGCAAGCATTACAACACATCGCAGGCGATACTACCTACAATACCTACAATACTAGCTGTGGCGTCGTGTAATTGGAGGATATAGGAGAGAGCCATTGTGACCAGTGAATGTTCCTGAAAATCGTGGAAAATCTTGCCGGCATTGAGTTAGTGGAAAAGCCTGGAGCTGGTGCGCGGGGCCCGGCCCCAGACTGGTATATTGAACGGGCCGAATGGTATGGGGATGGGGATGCTGGCATACGGGCCTACTTGAAAGTAAAATAGAGATGATTTAGCCTTGGGAGAGGCCTAATGGGTATTAACCACGTGGATGACAGAGCAATGAGTGTATTTTGCGGGCGTGGTGACTTTCATTTTCTTTATGATGTTGATTGTGTGATTGAAGCTGACTTTGCTCACGAAATTAAATGACAGCGAAAGAAGGCGATCATGGAAGATGATTGGCGCGAGGCAGAACTGCCATTGATCCTTATCGAGAACCATCTGCTTGTTAATAATGACAGCAGAGCGGGGAGAGTCGTTGCACATCCCCGAGTTTGCCCCATTGGAAGTTCCAAGTTGCGAATGAGGTTATACCCATCAGATGTGACGGCATCAGTAACTCCAGCGAATGCTGATGTCGCATGCAATCTCGCAACTAGTAGACCGATGCGGTATCATAAGGCGTAATGAGCGAATATTCGCAAAGTAAGAACTCGTATATGCGTTATATCATCGTAGCTACGATCGTAGCGATGGAAAGCTGTTGGCTGATATATGGGCTTTGTCAGCTCATCATCAGTTCTCAGCAAGTAGGTACTTAATTGGCCTGTAAGCCTCTAAGAAGATGGACGCCTTTTCATTTCTGTTTTCGTCGCTCCTTTCTCGTTTATCATTATTCCATTGACCTTCAGGCTGAGTATTCATCATGGGCCAAAATCGCGATACCTTTCTAAAGCTCCTGGTGGCGCCTCAATAACAGATAGCCAGTAGCTGATAGTACATACTCGATGAGAATGAAAACGGGAATCGAATCTCTGCTGCCAGCATTTGTCGGCATGGCTTTCTCTGCCACAAGCGTTTGGAGAAAATGAGAGCACAGCTCAGCTTGCAAGAGGAGACTTGAAGAAAGAAGAGACACCCGAGTGGCATACACCCTTAATCTAGGATAGGAAACACAGAAATACTGTTACGTAGGTATTATTACTAAGAATCTCAATCGGATCAGAGCTTGTATTGACCACTTGATTAACCGTTTACGGCGTTTCGCTGTCCACGCATCAAGACGGCACCAGGCAAGATCGACGTATGCAGGCACTTTTCTTGGCAGCGACTCAGTCCCTTTGAAGTGCCGGTACTACTATCTAGCTGCGTACAATAGCTCTTGTCAGGAATTGCTCGTCAGCTAAACTCTTAATTGAAGAGTATCCCAGAAAAGGGATGCCACGCAAGCGTTTGTTTTGGCTGTGACTGATAGTTCGGAGCGCATAACTACTGCCCGATAATGTTGCCACTCTGGCACAATAGAACGATGGATAAGACAAGGCTGACGCGAAGACGCGAAGACGCGAAGATGAGGTTTTCAAGGCAGAGACGAATCTGCGCTACATGAGTCGTCCCGATCTAACGGTCTAAGCGCTAAGGATCTATGGCGTGTATACATCTTGAGAGCAAACAGGCTGCCGCCTGTGGAAAAATTCTTTCAAGTCCATCAATGCCGTTTCACCCTGGCAGTTGTCTCAAGACAACAAAGCTAGTCTCACTTCAAGCACGAGCTAGACACTAGATGAGACGATATCGCAGGCCAACATGCTGCTATGCCTGCCATATGACGTCTGTTTCTAGGGCCACCGGTGGGCACATCAGGCTTAGAATGGGTGCAACTCGCAATGCTTAACCCGAGAAGCATAAGTTTGTGGGTTCCAGGCGGCTGCTGCCGAGTCCCCGAGCTGGTGACGGTGACGGTGACGGCATGCAGATTTGGCACGCCGGACTTGACTCGGGGAACTTGGTGGAGCCCGACCGAAGAAGGGTTTTGTTTGGTGGAGAGAATCCGGGAGAGCCGAACGCCGGGCCGGGACACGGAATTTCGGAAGACTTGGAATGGCAGAAATGAAGCTTTACAGGTAATGAAGTAAGAAAAGGAGCTTTCACATGGTGACAATCGTGCTAAAAAAATTGATTTTTTTTTCTTTATTTTTTTTTTTTTTCAGTCCTCTTATTGGAGAGAATGTTGATTTGAAGCTAGACATTGGTGTTGTGAATACAAGCAGGTGACGCCACCCGGCAACAGCTGCAGAGGACACCTACTGAATCGTTCACCACTCAATTCTCGTTGATTCTGGAGTAGACTCCATTCATTCCCCAGGTTCTTCATGTAAAAAACGGGAGATCAACTCAATTTTCGCACAGACCTCCATAGAGCACTTTTCCATTGCTGCTATTAGTCTGTTTGTTGCTATTTTGAATAATTGACCGTATATAGCCGTTCATGCCGCGCAGAAAACTATGACGTAGTATGCAGTTCGGCAGATGAAATACGATGCTCCCAATCCCAGGCTGACGGCTGGCCCCTTGCAACACCGTGGGTGTAAACTGGAAATAAAGGCCAAATGGAAGCCATTCCCAAGAAATCTAGAACAATGGCTGTGGCGTTATCTGAGCCAACGAGGAGAGAGGAGAGTGAAAAATTTCAGTGATCCACCGATAAGGCTGCTGGCCGTTTTAGCGGGTCTTTGAGCCAGCTCAGTGGAATCGAATCCGTGGCCCGGAATCAGTAATTTGGAATGAACCGTCTCTGTCCTCGGGTGCGTAATTGGTAATTGGTGCTTCTCCACGCTTGCTGTCCCTGAGTCATTCAATTGGAGAGCTGTAGCACTGTAGCACTATAACTCTTTCATTTTGATTCGTGATTCGACGCCTCATCTGTTCAAGTTGATTCATGCTTCTCATGTCAAATTGAGTCCATCGCTTCATGTCTATGCAGCCTGCTCAGCTCGTACAAGCGCGTATCCGCTGCGGTGGAGAGATGACGGAGCCCTCCCCCCTGACCATTTGCTGGCCAATGTCTTCCAGTCTCACACGATGTCCTGCTGCTTTGTATTCTCAGCCAAACACGTGCAAGCCTCTCCGAATGCCGGGAGGCTGAGTCCCCAGTCCGGAATGCCAGACCACCAACGGATTCTACTTTTTGCGCCTTACGTGTATTTGCTCGGGACGAGGGCTAGGAGTAGATATGACGGAACTAGTTGGTTGAGAAACGCGCATTGCGGTATATAGGAGTTGCAGCACCGATGCAGCAAGTATTATAAGGATGCGAATGGTTGCAGCAACTTCTCGAAACTCGTTGTAAGTCAAGACAACTCGAGTCTCAGATCGCCATCAAGGGCAATTGGCTACAGTATTTTCCTTTACTTTTCTTCTTATTTATTGCTTCCCTTACATAACCAGAATTAACAATCTGCACTCACACAATATGCCCTCAAGCTTCATATCGTGATATATAACATACACATCGGCAGTTGCACTCAGCTTTTGCTTTAACAAAGTCAGCGCTTGTCGGGTCATCGGCGCCGCTCTACCGCGGGTCGTCGGCATCTGCTGCAACAACACGCCTTTTGTCGTCTTTTGTCCCTGCTAGGTATCTCGCGGATTGTCAGTGCGCTGCTTTCAGTGGCCCATCACTGCAAATGGAGGGCCTGGACCAGCCAGAGGGTACCTACGTGTACCCACCAGTAACCGCAGCGCCAAAAGTTCCTCAACCGGTACGTGAGCACGCAGACAGAGCTCCATCTTTTTCTCGTCTATTCCTACTCACAAGCACATCAATCATCTGCTCCTCTTCTGCTTCACTTGAGCTCTTTGATCCTCCACTGACTTGCATTGATGCCCATATATCCAGCTCCTCTACAACTCTGAGCTCTACCCTCACTATTATAAGCCACTTGCGTTGCGCCCGTCCGTGTCCACGCCGAGCCACCCCCAGTTTTTCCGAGAAGCCTCTCTGCCTCTATCCGCCGCCTCGACGCCGTCCAGCCTCTTCGCTGCAACCTCTCCAAACCTGCTCATTGAGACCCAGTCGCCACCGTCGTTGTGCTTCTCGCCCTCCGCCTCGTCCCTCTCCGGAGCGTCGTCAGTCGCCGTGATGGACCTCGACCCGCCGCCCGGGGCCGAGATGCCGTCTTTTGGCCTCGTCGGGTCGTCGCTCCCGGAGCCTCAGCCGGCTGCCAGCGCTGCAGACGGCCCCGGATCCCTGTCCATCGACCGCCGTCCCAAGAAGTCGTCCATGACATGCGCCGTCTGTCGGTTCCGCAAGGTTCGGTGCAACGGAGCGCGCCCGTGCTGCGGCAATTGCCAGCGCTTGGGATTCCCCTGCTCCTACGACGATGCCGACGTCGACGCCTGGTCTCTCTCGCTGCCGCGGCGGCGTGTCAAGCAGGCCTGTCTGAGCTGCCACAGCCGCAAGGCGCGGTGCTCCGGCCATCTTCCCTCGTGTGAGCGGTGCCGAGCCCAGGGCATCGAGTGTGTCTATCGGCCCAGCAAACGAGCCAAGCCGTCGTCGACCGCCAAAAGCCCCAATAGCCCAGATCGAGAGTCAGACCGAGAGGGTGGTCGAGATGGCCGTAGCCATAGAGAGAATCGAGATCAGGATGATGGACGCAACGAAAGCCCAGCCTTGACTGATCAGGCCAGCTCCGTGAGTCCTGGGCCGGATATCACCGAAGGGTAGGCTCGATATGACGACGTTTTCCTTGTAAGAGCCATAGCCGCTAACTTTTCAGTCTCAGCCTTTCTATAGACGAAAGCTTCGACTCCATCGTCAACCGCGCTTTCGACCTCTTCTTCCGCTACGTCCACCACATGCCCATGTTCACTTTTTTGCATCGAGCTTCTCTTATGGAGCAGTATCAGGCCGGCAAAGTCGAAAGACCACTTCTGCTGGCCATTGTCGGCATCACATCATGCCTGACCAACATGGGCCCCGGCATGCGCGAATATGGAAACCACTGCATCGATAAAGCCGAGGCCCTTCTTCTCGCCGACTACAGCCGCCTTTCCATTGTCAAAATCCAGGCACTCGTCTTCATCATCAAGCATCGCATTCTCTGTAACAAATTCTCCAGCGCCTTTGTCCTCCACAGCTTTGCTTCTCGCTATGCCACCGCCCTGCGACTCAACTACGAGGCACCACACCTTCGTTTCCTGGCGCAGGAATCTCGTCGACGCCTCATGTGGGCCATGTACTGCATCGATACCAGTGTTTGTGGCGGATACCCCGACTTTGTTCTTTGGAGAGCCGACCAGATCCATGTGAGCTTGCCATGTAATGAGCGCAACTTTGAGTTCGACCTGCCGCAACATACAGAAAAGCTCGTGCCAGATTCACATCAGCCGCGACCACCACTTGCCGAGGACGTAGGAACCTTGGCTCTCCATGCGCGCATCTTGTATATCCGCCAGAAGATTATCGAATTCACCAGGGTGGCACAATATGATCGCGGCATGGAACCTGCTGAGCTGCAAGGCCGTATCCTTGCCTTGGACAAGGAGCTTAGCGACTTCGCCGCCAACCTACCAACATCTTTTCAGTTCTCCGAAAACTCCCTGCGCCTCCGCGCCTACTCCCCCCGAATCTGCGTCTTCGTCATGATCCACGTTTGGTGGCGTCAGTGCTACTGTGACCTCTACCGCCTAGCCTTGGCAGATGTGAACGGCGGGCTGCCGCAGACTATGCTCGAAATGTTTGACCAAGCCTTCCTCGATCACTGCCACAGGCAATGCGTGGATCATGCCCTGGCCTTGACTCACATATTCTCGTTGATACAAAAGCTCGATGCAAAGCCGGTGGCGGATATTGACCTCGCCATGTGTGCGTACCAGTGCGCTCGGATGCTCATGTACCTCTTCCAGCTCGATCTCTTCAGCCGCTTTGGCATCACGGCAGAGACAGTCATGGAGCAGGCGCAGCTCTGTCTGCAGACCATCAAGGACTGCTGCGTAGGACCAGCGGTGGACTGCATCGTTATAGACCTTGAGAGGCTGATTAGCCAAGGAAGGGCCGGCTCCATCCAAGGGAATATCATGCCGTCGCAGACTATTCCTCCAAACGCTCAGTTTGCAGATGGGTCGGATGTGCTGAACACTTCCTCCTCGGCCGGCATGCAGCCTTTCAGCTCGCCTCCCAATGCCGCCAACAGCACCGTCTCGCCTTTTACTCATCCTGTCATGACAGCTCCGTGGATGTCAGATAGCGGCTTTGCATCAACCATCAACCAGCAAACGATGCCGTCCGAGATGCATGCTGCAGATCCCAGCAAGGGCGAGACGCCCGAGCTATCTGCACCCCGATCAGACTACGCGCAGTCAGAGTTGAATACCACCTATGACGGGGCCTTTGCAGGGCTGGGACTCGATGATGGTTTTGATTATGCTATGGGGGTGGACATGAATCTGTGGGCTACCAACGGGGGGAGCTGGATGTCGCAGGGCTTTGGCAACAATACCTGGCTGTGAAAAAAAAGAAAGACAGAAGAGGAGGGTAATGGATAATCAAATATTTACGGATTATGGTGTATATACAGATGATTTTACTCAGAAGCGGCACAACATGCGTATATATATAGATACCTTTTTGCGTGTGTGCCATGGGGGTTTTGAAAAGCAAAGCGAATGAAATGGCGTGGGGGCGGGATGGCGCAATAACAGGGACTGCGCCAGTAAGAAATGATAATGACAGGGTTAATGAAAATAAAACTGAAAATGAACGAATATACGCAGTCATGAAGATGAAGTACCATTTGTGTTGTCTCTTTTTGTGCCACAGCCCTGTTTTAAAAGAGAAAATGAGCTTACAGTGTATGAATCTTCGGTAGAATTGCACCATTGGCTACGGCCGTTGAGGCTGAGATGATCGCCATATTGGTAGCCGCGGAAGCTACAAACAGCTAGAGACAGAAAAGCAAAATCAGTTCTCTGGTGCTTTTAGCTTCAGCCTGAACTTGAGGTTACCTAGTAGGTACATAGGGTACCTAGGTAGGTAGGTAGGTAGGTATTCAAAGTCGTGCTGCCATTGCCATGCATCTGCTGAGTGGTTTGGCTCCAATCCCAAGGGTTCAATGTTGCGCTGATCTGGGACAGTTTCAGCAGACAATAGCGCTCCAGCCGCCTTTTAGCGCTCTCAGCCCAGCGGAGCCACGGGGTCTAGGCTCGGCTCTTAGCGAGCTGTCATGCCAGACCGGGCTTAGCCGCAATGGTCGCTTGATCTGCATCTCCTGGACTCGAATCTGCCTCGCTGCCTTGGACCTTGAACTGCTAGTTTAGGGCCACACCAGCAGGTCACGCAAGCAACACACACAATCGCCAGTCTATTGGCTGCATGTCGAACTATCGACGGCCTCGCGATGGCTCATTGGACGGTTCCAGGATTCTGCGCCGGACCGGCTGCTAGGCATGCCAACGCCTCAGCCGCACAGCTGCACTCGAATCCTACTGGCGGGGTCTCAGATTCTGTACGAAAGACGAATTGAAGGATAGATAAGTTGTCAACGGTCACACCAAAAACACAACTGCTCAGGTTTTGTTCTTCGGTTTGGCCATGGCAACTGAAGAATGCGCTTGTTAAACGCCAAAACACTAGAGTTGGTTGACGTCCTCGACGACGACATCCCTCGCTACGCCATCTTATCGCACACTTGGAGCGATGACGAAGTTACGATCCAACAGCTGCGGCGGTTGGGAGGACACTCGCATCTCGCGGCCTCGTCTCCCAAACCGTTGGATAAAAAGAGGAGAGCCATTCTCTCCAAAAAGGGCTACGTCAAAATCGCTGGTGCCGCTCGACTGGCTGTTAGCCGAGGACTCGACTATCTATGGATCGACACTTGTTGCATCGACAAGACCAGCAGTTCAGAACTGTCCGAGGCCATCAACTCCATGTATCTGTGGTACGAGCAATCTTCCGAGTGCTATGCGTATCTTTCTGACGTCGAGCCGCCGACTGCCCAAGATGCCGGCGCATTCGACGAGAGTCTCCGTAAGAGTCGGTGGTTCACTAGGGGATGGACGCTCCAGGAGCTGGTTGCGCCAAAGCTGGTTCTCTTCTACGCCAATGACTGGAGCCTCCTTGGCCAGAAACACTCTCCCCCCAAGTTCACAAAGGTCATCAGCGAAATCACTAACATTGATGAGGAAGTGCTGGACGGCACCATCGACCCCCTTCGGCTGAGCGTGTCTGCTCGAATGGCCTGGGCGTCTCATAGGAACACTACCAGGCTGGAAGATACCGCATACTGTCTGATGGGATTGTTCCAAGTCAACATGCCGCTTCTGTACGGTGAAGGAAAGCGTGCTTTTACGAGACTTCAAGAAGAAATTATCCAACGTACCGATGACCAGTCCATATTTGCATGGAACTCATTTGATGATGTAGATGAAGACCCAGATGCTCTTTTTGGCTTACTTGCACAGTCTCCAGCCCAATTCAAAGATGCCGGCGACTTGCAAGTCCTGCCGCCTTTACCTGTCTATGCGAGTGCTCCATCCGCCATGACGAACCAAGGTCTTCACGTCCAGCTCTATCTCCTCCCACTTAGAGTTACAGACGAAACTATCATGGAAGAAGACTACTTTGCAATTCTGGACTGTGTTATGCGCGACCGAGACGTCCACTTGTGCCCCACACTTCATCTGCGGCGGCTCTCCAAGGATCAGTATGGAAGGTTGCAGCCCAAAAAGAAGCATTTCCAGCGACCCGTGTCCTCTTCGTACCGCCAAGAAGAGGGCTACCGCGAGGTATACATAAGACAACAGCCGGTATACTATCATCTTCCGCAGTTCAGACTCTCGCCTCTCAATGTCGAGTCGGGACTTGGTTCTTCTGATGGCGTTCAATATCGGCTGTTCGACAAGTACCCTGCGCACAACTGGAATTCTGCCACCATGACACTCAGTGTCCAGTACTCTCGTAAATTACAAGCCATGGGAGTATTTAGGTTCCAGAGCATTGACAAGTCTTCCGAGAAAGTGGACGTGGTCGTGGGTTTGCGGCGCTTGAATACGATGGAATGGGAGGGATGGTGCTTCCAATTGGCCTATCGTGACGAGTCTCTCGAGCATATTTTCCAAGAAATCAACAAAAAGATTGAAAAAACCACTCACGATTCCAACAACAGCGAGATTACTTCGGCAACTCTCCGCGATTCCCTTGGAGAGGACTCGACGTTGGCGAGCAGCGCATCAGTCGAGGGCGTACAGCTTCAAGGACGACTCTACATCTCCATATTAGTGACGTTGACAGCAGAGCTACTAGCTGAGGGTGTGTCAGTCCAGGTATCAGCAGATCCTATAAAGCTATCCAGATGCAATCAGATACTCAAGTCTCCATCCCCTAACCCCGCGGCAAGAGCAATGACAGAAGTATGCTGCTGGTCTTCTAGCTCTCAGTTTGGACTTGACACCTCGTCTCCTTTGACGTGGATGGTGCAGCCTGTTCGAGCGACGTCTTTATTAGGAGAGGGGGCTTTTATGAAGCCTCTCTACGACTTCATGTCACAACTTCAACAGAGAAAAGCGAAAAGCGGCTCAAATACACTGAGCACCATCGAACAGCTAGCTGAAGCTTTGTTTATTGGAGATGCAGACCGGGCTTTAACGCTCATTGATACAAAGGCCCCCAATATTAACTCAAGAACAGCTGATGAGTATGA
The DNA here is from genome assembly GCA_026401215.1 of Trichoderma erinaceum. Classification (NCBI taxonomy): domain Eukaryota; kingdom Fungi; phylum Ascomycota; class Sordariomycetes; order Hypocreales; family Hypocreaceae; genus Trichoderma; species Trichoderma erinaceum. Next base: position 59,800 of record JALIRY010000079.1, read on the forward strand.
ATTTGCACCACTGCATTGGGCTGTTGCAGGCGGTTCTATTGCCTGCATCAAATTGCTCCGAAAACATGGAGCGAAACGCAAGATGGTCACAAAGAGGGGACTGTCGCCTATTCACATTGCCGCACTCTGTAATAATGCGGTCTGGAGTGCTCTGGCACACCTCAATGATGAAAGAGAGGTCGCATGGCTTGCGGACGAAAGGACAAGGCACTTTTCTGAGACGCCACTGCATCTGGCTGCAGCATCCACCCCTGACACCGAGCTTGGTGAACAATTTTTTAAAGAATTGCTGGACTGGAGCTGGGAATATACTGGATCGGCCCCCCGAAATGCTTTTGATGAAACCCCCCTACATCGAGCCGCTGCTGGGAATAACGCAAATGCCATTGAGGCTCTAGTCGCTCGTAACCATTATGTTTTCAACATAGAGACTGTTGATCAGTACGGACGGACATCACTCTGGCATGCCGCTGCTGCAGGCGCCTGTAACGCTATTGAGTGGTTGACACGCTTGGGGGCATCTGTCAACTTAACAGACGATTTGGGGAGGAGCCCTTTGCACGCAGCTTGTAGAGGAGGGCACGACGATGCCGTCAAGCTGCTTCGCCAGCACGGTGCAAGGGCAGACATCCAGACGAACTTCTTGAATCTATTGCCAATGGATCTTGCGGCCATGTTTGGATATGTTGATTGCTTGAAGCTCTTCCTCGATCCCTTGTGGCAAATTGTTTCTCAGGCCAGCCTGGATAGGGCTGTTCAAATAGCGGCCTCGTTTGGGCAGCAGGCATGCGTGGAACGTCTTTGCCAGCATGGTGCTAACCCGTATGTGGCTATCGAGTACTACTTGCGACCCATTGATGGTCATGCTGTTGTGGTCGAGAAGGAAGCCGACGCATACACCGCTGCACGCTTGGAACAGCAGTGGCATATCGTCACCTACTTTAATACGTCCGAAGCACTAAAATATCTACGAGAGCGTGTGAACTATCCCACTGAAGGACAGCTCGGCATGAATAATACAATGCCGTCTTTATCTCCTCCTGCCGATAGGCTTCCGCCCAAGGGAGGATCGGAACCAGCTTATATACTGGATCCCAGACAGCAGCACGCATCCTATCATGTTTTTGAGCCCTATTATAGCAGCCCAGCTTATGGAAGCGCCCCTACCTCTGACACAATGCCTCATACCAGCAACAACTCCTATTATCGCATTGCCCCAAACATAGACACGCCCTTGTATGGCAGCCAGCCGATTTCTGCTTCACCTTACGCACCTCAGCAAAGACCGCCACGGACATATGAAAGTCTCGGTCGACACCAATCCGCCAATCTACCAGCTCGGGCGAGCCCTTATTCTTCGGCGCCGATATCTCAGTCTGAGCGGTTGCAAGAGCTGGTGAATCCACAAGATGGCTACAGATACCAGAGCGCTCCAAGCCAAGAACGTCCGATTACACTTGCACGCACTCCAGCGCCTGCGGCGGAGATTCAGCTTCTTGGCCAGGGTGATGGCTTTGGAAGAAATGCATCAGCTCCAACGCCGTGGCTTTAACGCGATGTGACGCCACAAATTACTAGAGAAACGACGAGTGCGATAGATATTCTAAGAAGTGATTGAATGCTACTTCGTAACTGATAATGTCATTCGGAAGAAGTTGATGAGCCTATGAAGTAAAATTGCCAGCTAGAGATGCGTGTTTTGTTTTTCTGTGCCGTTCGAGCAACTAGGACCTTCATACCTCATATCCACCAAAAATATTCTTTTTGCCTCATAGAGCGCACAACAACACGGCACGCTACACTAGGATGGGATTTTTGATCCTCTAGACACGTGGCGAGAAAGAGGGCGGGGATGGGACAAGTACCCTGTTGCTGCCTAAACCAACAACATCCGCGTCATCTCAGTTCTACATATCCTCTACATCTATCTCAATGGTCTTTCTAAGTGCTAGTTTCTAGAGAGATAAAGATGTCAGTATTTAGGTATTATGTGTCGTTGGCTGCCCTCTTACTAGTTATTGCTCATAATCCAGCGGCATTGTCAACCACCACAGAGTATCCAAGGATTGCAGCGTTCCCACATAATCCAGTTCCCGATACTGGCTCGTCTTTCACCAGTAACTTGAGCATCATGGACTTTTTCGAAATGTGTGCCTCTGGCGTGTATTTTGATGGTTCCGATGAATGTAAGTATCTCTCTGACGATTTAGTACATCAAATTGAACTCCAGGATGGAGTATTCTACGGTGAAATGGAGACGATAGAGCAGGAAAGGGAGAGGATCAAGCAGGAAGCAAAGGCAATGGAGAAAGCTGGAAAATCTCGGTTGTTTGACGCCTTGGATAACCCGGCCACAGTTCAACAACTGATCGTCGAAGGGGAAGACGTCGACTATGAAGATTTTGTCGGAGCAACTCCACTGCACTGGATTTTCTCACAAGAAACTCCAAACCTTGAATCTGCGGAGATGATTCATCATAATGGAGGGAATATAGACAGCCAGGACTACCAAGGCAACACACCTCTCGAGTATGCCGTTCGCCACGCAAAGTCGGTGGAAGGAGTGCAATGGCTTCTAGCCAAAGGCGCAGATCCAAACGTCAAGACGAAACAGAGTCTCTTACTATCTGCCTCGTCTCAAGGCAAAACAGACATCCTGAAGATGCTGCTGGAAGCAGGCGCAGATGCAAACACGCCACGACACTTCCCGCCGCTCTTCTCCGCCATGGGACTAGGAAAGCTTTTTAACGAGACGGTAGATTTGCTTCTCGCGCATGGGGCCAATCCTGTTGCTCAGACAAATGGGGATATGACGCCTTTGGCCTATGCTGCTCGCCACGGCAATTCTTCAGGCCGCTTGGGCGTGATTCGTAAAGTATATGAAGAGGCACAGCGTCGAGGCACTCCGTACACTGCAAAACAGCTGAGCAAGGCTCTCTCTGAATATCGCGGCGAAAGCTATCCCCGAGACTTTTTCGAGCAGTTTTTGGAGTGGAACGTCGATGTGAACCAAAAACTAGCTCGTCTAGATGGAGGCTTTACACGGCCTTTGATTATTGCTTGTGGCGATGATGGCGTCGACATAGACGCTGTTCGGCATCTATTGAGTCTGGGGGCAGATGCAACTTTGACGGATGACACTGGAAATACTCCGCTTCACGCAGCGATACGCACAGGAGCACCAGACACGGTGCTGTTCTTGCTGGAGATATTGGACGCCCAAGCGATCAACCAAGTGAACAAACATGGCCAGACAGCTCTGCATTTTGCCTGCGAAATTTTTAACCCGTATGCTTTCAATGTCCGTCGGAACGGGAGATTCTTCCTACCCTTTGAACTGGAAAGATTGTCCAAAGATGAAGCACTTCGCATGTTGAAAGAAAGAACAACTGTTCGCCAACGCACAGAAATACAAATCGCACGCCGCCCAGATCTTATCCAGGCTCTGCTCAGCAAAGGAGCATCTCCATACGCGCAGGATACTTCAACGGGCGCCACCCCATTGCACTATGCGTGTAAACTCGGAGTTTTCGAGATCGTGACTGCTCTCCTGGAGGGCTGTTCTGGGAAATGCCTCAATATGAAGGATAATCAGGGCCAGACGGCATTGCATTGGGCGGCCACATACGGGAAAGCCGGCGCTGTACAGGCACTCATGGAATGGTCTCAAACAGAACAAGACTCCTCAGCAGACGAAGAAGGAAGACCGTACGGGCGTAATCTCCCTTGCGTGGCGGACGAAAAGGGTCGCTTACCGCTTCATATTGCCGCAATGAAAGGCCACGATGGTGCTATGGAGGTTCTGCTAGAGTACACTCCCGCCACGCATTACGAAGCTGAAGACTTGGACGGCCGCACGCCCTTGTGGTATGCCTCGTACTGGTACGAAGATACAGGCTATTGGGGTTGCGAATTCTACAGATACGATGACTGTGCGGGCAAGATTGAACGGAAGTTAGAGAGCATGCGTGGTGTTGATCCGCGTTACTATTTTGCTTTTGCTGCTGGGGCTTCTGTGGTGACTTTGGCAGTTATCTTTCGGTCTGCTATTGCTAGTGCTGTTGGTGCTGTTGTTAATTTGGGCCGTGGAATTTGTGTAAAGGCGTGGGAAATCGGTTGGCGATGGGGAGCGATTGCGTGGCGATGTGGTGTAGCTGGTGGTGTGGCTGGTTGGCGGTCCATGCGTGATGAGTTTCTTAAACAGCAATGAATAAAACAACTTGATCCCCATAATGATAGCTTTAATACACATTTGTTTACATATATATTTATACATGTATTGCCCCAGGCATCATCTGCCCAAGTGCTGTAAATCTGATCTGCTGTTTGTAAACTACGTATAATACAACCCATCCTTCATGCCTCTTTGAAAAAGGCTTCTCATCTCAAATGATTCCCATCATTAATGCTTGTAAAAGGCCATGCATGCATGTATGTATGCCAAATATGCCATTTGTGCAAAAGCATGAACAAATAGTACACAAAAACACAAAAACTTTTTTCTTTGTTCCCCTTCCCCAAAAAAACGCCATAAAAACTGTTAGTTGTTGATGCTGTGATGTAACGATAAATCAGAGCGACGAGGTGTAAAAAAGGTACACAAGTCTCTGTCCGGATGCCGAGTTCTTGTTTTCATAATTTGTAGAAAGAAAAAGTGAACACTGGCTAGCCAAACAGTGACAATGCAAGTAAGTAATTCGTAGTCTCCCTTTGCGCATGTGTTTGTCGGCATCTGACACTGCAACCAAAGATTATTTTTTTTCAAATGCCTTTTTTGTGTTGGTACATTGTTTGCTTGTTGGAACAGCAAAATGCCGTCGTCATGCTCTTTTGTCGTGTCCTTCGTTGCATTGTCGCGAAGCAGCGTCCCCCCCTAATTGTAACGAACAACTGTGGTTAAGCTCCGACTTGTTGACAAGTAAAAGCCGCGCATAGCTCGATGCTGCTGCTACAGTTGTCGTATCCCAGTATTCTAGAAGGAAAAAAATTGGTGGTGACAATGCATTACTCATAGCGGCCCACCGAGGGGTGCCAAGTCCATTGTGCAAAAAACACCAGCATCGTAAATCATGAAAAAATATCTCATGAAGGCTGCCATTGAGCAGAGTACATGCGTGGCTCATAAAAAAGGCCCAGAAATGCAGTTGTGAAGCGGCTTGCCACTTGTACTTCTGGATAACCCTTGGCGTTACCTCTTTTCCTTTTTCTTTCTTTTTTCCTTTTCGTATTTTTCTTTTGGCTTGTGTGAGACTAGTTGAATATAGACGCAGCCTCAAGGATCTTCAAAAACGCAGAGTTCTGAATCAAATAGTCGCTGTTCTGTCCACCCTCCAAGTGTCCCCCCTTGGAAGACGGTTCTCGAAAGCCACAGCCCTGCATCTGTGCAATAATATGAGCCGCCGCATCGCAAGACATGGTCTGCGGCGCCTCAGATGAAAAGTCGACATCACTCGGTGAGGGGGCATTCATGTGACTTGAGTTTGGTGTGACGGGCCCCGTGCTGGGCCCCGTTGTAGAATCGTCCGAGGTAATGGTGGTGTCTGAGTCGTGGCCAGAGGCAGAGGCGCCATTCTGCTGCTGCATGCTGGCACTCGCCAAAACGGCCAGCTTGTCAATATGGGCGTGCTCCGGGAACAGCGTCGCCACGGTCGAGGCCCGTCCCAGGCTGGCAATGCTCTCGGCCGTGGCAATCTTGGCGGCATACTGCTCGGCCTCGGCGGCGTCCTGGCCCTTGAAGCTCTGCAGGAAGTTCTCGACGGCGTCCATGCCGATGCCGTTGTGGGCGAGCAGCATCTTGAGGCGCGAGTTCTCAATGGCCACGTCGCGGGCGGCCTGCTGCATCTCCAGCGTCGCGGCCACGCCCTTTGTCTCGAATTCCTGCAGCTTCCTCTGCATGCCCTCGACGTATTCTTTCCGGCGGGCCCGGGACCGGCGCTGGTTTTCTCTGATGCGGATGGCTGCAGCACTTGATTTGGCTGAGCTGTCGGTTTCCTGCTGCATGATTGTCAACAAAAAGAGAGAATTTCAGTATGTGGTGGTGTTGTCGATTTGGTGTGGAAAGGTGCAGATTTGGCGGGAGAAAGTGAGAGTGAGAGTGTGTGAAAATTTGGTGACATGCTGCACAAAAAAGCGTGGGGGGGCCAGTGACATGTAGAAAAAAACAGCACAGGAAAAGACATACCTTTGCTCTAGGCATTGTGCAAGTCGAGTCGATAACAATGCAGTACAATAAAAAAAATAAAAAGATAAAATACAATAAGATAAACTGAAGAGAATTGCGATTGAAGAAGAAAAGTAAAAAAGATTCAATTGCAAATGTGGCGGGTGTTGACAAAACTCATGCAAATTGAGTTCAGTTGGCAGAAAAAAAAACCAGGGCGAGTTAGCAGAAAGAGGGAAAAGAAAGATTTTTGTCAGCAGCACAAAAAAGTCGCGTGCGCGCTTCCAGGCCTTGAGAAGTCCCATCCACTCACTTAACACTAACAGAATAGCAGTACTACAGAGAGACACTACGCCAGCAGCAGATTCTTTTTTTTTTTTTCCTCTCCTTACTCCATCGTCTGCGGTAACAAACAGCGAATGGGACCTGAGCAGAAAAAAATCTGTCACTAAACGGCACCGCCAACTCCACCGTCGTAGCTCCAATTACGGAGCCGCACTTATGACCAAACGGGCAATAACGTCTGCAGGCTAGCGAGGCACGAAAGCTGCGCGTCATCGTCTATTCAGGCCGTTTCATTCGTCTTTGCAGAGGCTGTGAGATCCGGGGAGGTGGACGATCAATTCGAATTGGGCGGCCAACAGAATGAACCCCTTCGAATTGGTATCTAGATCTGGCATTGTAAGTAAGTATTTGCACTAGAGAAATGGTGGTGGTAGTAGCGGTTAGCCTTGCAGTGACAAACAAAACAAGCCGTCTCTCTTTAGGTCGAGACGATCGCCTCCATATTTCATAATAAGAAAGGAAAAAAAGTAACCGAAAATTCCAAAACGCCATCCCGCAATTGGTCCCTTCCACCCGCTTAATGCCGAATTAAAAGAGAATAAGAAAAAAAATAGAAAAGAGGCCACGCTAGCATGTCAAACCAAGCGCCTTTTTTCACCGAAACAGCCTATTCCGCGTCCTCGTTGAAAATCTTTCCACCCCAGTCCCCTGTTGTGCGTGCCACAATTGTTGGACCCCTACTCCTCGACTCTCGTGACACAGTTTGTAGCGCCGCCAAGCCTCTCGCAAATGGTCCGGTCGGAGTGGACCCCTCTTGAGATCGACCTCTTCTTCGGCGTTGTCTGCTGCTGCTACCTCTTCGTTTGAGGGCGGCGGCGTTGGCAGGTCGCTCTGCTTCTCTCCGGAGACTATCCATTCAGCCTGGACGTTTCTTGCGCCCTCGATGATCTCTCCAGCAAAGAGCTTGGCCACTGCCTTGACGGCCGTAGCCACCATTTGCGGCACCGACTGCGAGACGGTTGCATTGACAACCTAGTTTTGTAATACTCTTGTCAGCGTATTGCCTTGCATCACATTCTCTTCTTCACGTACCCTCTTCACAACCGCATCAGACAGCTTCGCCGCCCGCCAAAACTCATACCGATCATACTGCAGCGGATCAAACGCCTCCACGAGCATAGCCCTCAATCTTATTTCCTCCTGCTTCTGCTCCTGCGTCCGCGCGACCGCATCCTCCAGCGCCATCTCCGCCTTATCATCATCCTCATCATCCTCCAGCTCCTTATCGCCGCCCTGCCCGCTCGCCGTCGTAGGTGCCTTGCCTCCCACAAGGCTGGGCGTCTTCTCCGTAGCATCTTCCCCTCCCTTTGCATTCTTCGTCCTTCTGCCGCGCTTTTTCCTTCCAGCTGTCGCGCTCACCACGCTGCCGCTGACATGTGACGTCGCATCGACCGACGGCGACCTTGGGTACGGCGAGCCCGAGCCGGCCTCTGGCGGGAACGACGTCTGTCGTAAGGGGTGGATCGGCGGCTGCGAGACGACGGAGCTCTTTCTGCGCTTTCCGGGCGGCATGTTCACGTCCATCGTCGACGTTCGTTTCTTGCTTGTAATCTGCATCGGTGACGGGTAAGGAGGCGACATGGCCGACGGCGACGCAGCGTATGGAGGGGATGCCATGATTGCAATGATTTTCTGATCGCTGTTGACGGGAAAACTTATGCGCTGATGCCTCCAATGGTGATTCGAGAGCTTTTATTATCAAGGAGCTGCAGCTGGAGATGCCGATAGAAGCCCAACCTTGCGATTGCGATAACGCAACGCGTTGAGCGGGATGTCACGTGATGCAAAGCTCCGCACCACCTTCACTTCCAGTTCGCAGGTGACTAAGCTCCATCAGGAATAAGCAAGCTGACATAAAAACTGTAGAAGCATGTGAAGGTCATCTAACAAAGTACGAGATGGTATCAACATTCTCGTTCAGAACACAATTCATCAATTGAATCTCACATTGTATTCTCCGCAAGTATATTTGCCTCTACCTGATCAATCGCAATTAAAACTGTCAAACCGTACGTAACTAGAAATTCCATTAGTAATAGTATTTGCCCACACGCACGTACACACATATTCGCCATCCTCCCGATGCGATGATTGCGTTCCCACCACAGAGTGTACGAAAAAATAAGAAACGAAAACAAAAATAAAAGAAAGAAAGAATCAAGTCAAAAGTATTCCCCACCTCTCTTATATGCGCCAAGAAGAACATTTTCTCGAAGGAGATTTGTCAAAAGAAACATGAAAACAAAAGCGCACTGCGTCCTGGTATTACAAAACACATTACAAGTCCCTTCCAGGCAGCACCAAGTACCAGAAACTCCAGATCCCTCCCAAAGTTTGGAGACGAAGACTATCCTCTCTCAAAATAGTAGTAATAAGTGCGTGGACAAAAGAAATGAAGCCTTCCCAAATAATAAAATCATACTACTCCCCATCCAACATCGCATCCAGGTTGTTTCTCTCGCTCTCTAATAAGTCTGCTGTGACGGGTCCATTCGTCATCGTGATATCTTTCTTCTTTTGGTCTTCGTCTTCGTCTTGATTCGTCATTTCCTTGAACATTTGGTCCACCTTGCTATTATCGTGTTTCATGCCTTCGTCCATGTCCGCCGGTGTCATAGACCGCCCATGGTCGCTCATAGACCTCTGTCTATTGTTCCAGATATCGGGTCCCCACATCTTCTCGGCCTTTTCTCTGCCCAGCTCCGTGCGAGCAAAGATTTCCAGAGCCTTGTTCTTGTCTGCTTCCGTCTGCAGATCCATATCATCAACTTGGCCGTGCAAAAGCCGGTCTTCGAGCGACATGGTCGAGTCGTCCGCCGCCAAGTGAGGGCCTCCTCCTCTCAAAAAGCTAGGATGCAGATTGCTGTCCGAGTCTGTGGAACCCATCTTGATGTCACTGTCTGAGGGTGAGTGGGATTTCTCTTCAGGGTGTCCGTGCGAATTAGCCGAGATGCTCGGAGTGGCTGAGTGAGAACCGCGAGGGAAGTACGCCGCCGGTCCATATGCCGAATTGTGTGGGTTAGGCACATTAGGCATGGCTGTCGGCGCTTGAGCCGCAGCGGCTGCCGCCTCCGCGTTGGCTGCCTTGCGTCGCAGACTATTAGCCTTACCTTTGGCATGCTCTGGAAGATCGTCTGGATTGTCGACTCCGTATTCGACGAGCATCTTCTGCAGCTTTGTGGGGCGAGGTTTGCGCGTGCTCAGAGAGACTTGCAGGATCGGCGGCGCTTCCGGCGCGACAGGACACCATTTGTGGAGTTCTTGGCGGAAGAAATTGGTCTCATACGACAACAGAATCTCTGCGCCTTCCAACTTTCGAAGGAAGAATCGCTGAGTTTCGGCCTCGGCTTCTGTTGAAAGAAGCGGGTTGCAGTACTGGGCAATCTTGTCTCTGAAGTTCTGCGCATTGTCAATGATTTGCCGCAGAACCTCCTCTTCTTCCGGCTGAAACGGTAGACCTGGTATCTCGTCGGCAAGAGCAGTGAGATCTTCAAGCTTGGGTCGAGCCGCATCCCGAGGAATCTTCATTCGCCAGTCGCATATCGGGCAGGTATACTTGTCGTCCTCCTTGACTTTGCCACGGGCAATCTTGAGGCACTTGTAATGGTACCTGTTGGCAAATATTGTTTAGCTTTCTTCCATCTACCTTTTTTTTTGCAGGCACGTATCATCAAAACTTACCATTCGTGGCATAATTCGCACTCAATCATCATACCAGCCTCAATTTTTCGACAAATGCAAAACACCTGCCTTGATCGATCATCCCACCTGCCTGATCCCGCCTCTGGGCTAGCTTCCCTGGATACAGGCTCTCCTGGAAGACGCGGCGTGTCATGGTCAGTGTCGAAGCAATCAGTGTTTCGCTCAAGAACGTGTTCCAGATGGCTTTTGAGAATATGCAATGGTGCGTTCGACTTTCCAAAGAGCTTTTTGCCCTTGCGCATCCAATCTTCATGTCGTTTTCTCTCATTCTCTAGATCGACGGTGCCAGTCGGCTTGGAGTTGAGATCATCTAGCTTTCTAGTGATGTCGACAACTTCCGAGTACTTGGGTCGCTTTCTAAAATCGGGATCGCGGCATCGCTCGGTGATGTCAATGATTTGGAGATGCGCCTCGCGCTGCTTGTGGAGTATCTGATCGACAGCGGCCAGAGTCTCGCGTGAAACAGGTAGGACATTGGCTTGTACCTGCGCTCTGAGTGCCTCCAACTGAGAATAGTGAACAAACTCAGCGTGTGTTAGTTCTCGGGCCTTTGCTTCCCAGGCCTGGCCTGCAGCCAGCTTGTCATGGTAGTACTTCAAGTGGTCGTTATAATTGGGAATTTCAAGCCGCTTTCCTTCTTCAATGATTTCTTGTACCTCCGTCATTCCTAATAACACGGCGCGGTTTGTCCTAGCCTTCTCGTTCCACCGTAGCTCTTCCAGTCTCCGAGATAGAGCTTCTAGCTCTGGGGTATCAATATTGAAGCCGCGCCCCTCTTCGATCAACTCTTCAATTGTCTCCACTGGCGGGGGGACGTTTTGTTTGAGCGCAGCAGATGCATTATCTTGGAACAGCTTCAAGGCGGTAGCCCGTTCCTGTAGTTGCGCTATCTCAGGACAATCGAATCCAATGTGCTCCGCCTCTGCAAGCAGCCGGTAAATATTATCTACGTGGCGGATTTCTTTTTCCTTCTCTTTTGCGTCGTTATTAGCACTTCCTCGGCGTCCAGTGGTTTGCCAAGCTTTCTCATTCTTGCGGCGGTTCTGCTGCTTTCTAACAATGTAATTGGTAGCTTCTTCGACCCAGTCGTTGCACCTATCAACAAATTCTTTCAAAATAGGCAGAGAAGGAAGCTCAAATGGAATCTTTTCGCCTTCGTGCAAAATAGCCCGCAGAACCTTCAGCGAGGGAGTAGCTTCCTCTTCCAAAAGCTTGTCATATTTCTCCTCCCACGCTTCGGGTGTATGTGCTTTGTCAGACGCCTTTTGATATACCAAGGTCATATCTTCATCGGTTTTCCGATAGACTAGCGTGTGCTCCTCGCCCAAAAGCCGCTTCTCTTCTGGCATATCGCAGCAGGGATGGCTTCCGGCGTGGAAAATGCATAGGATTTTGCCCGAACGGTGGCACTTGAACCGAGACAGATATGCAAATGTCTTACAGTAACTGCAGCACTGCTCTTCTTCGTCGTGGACATCGGTGTCGTCAATTTTGAACGTGAGTGGGCAAGCGTCTTCACTCCCCCCGTTGACCTTGCATCGATGAGGTGATGCTTCGTTGTGCTTTGCGAGAAATTCGTCTCTCTGCGCTCGTTCACGCTGGCGAATGCGGTCGAGAGCTGGCGCCAGCCATTTTGCTGTTTGAATGGTGAGGCCCGAAGATGCGCTTCCCTCAGCAGCAGTCCACAGCAGTTCATCGTGAGAAAAACAAGGTTGGCGGCGGAACTGCTGCAGTCTTTCCACTCCAGCCTGCCCGAATTTTTCCCAGTCACAGGGGGCAAAGTTGACAGCTTCGTTGAAGTTGAAGCCGTGGTTGAAGCCGGCATGGTAAGCCTGAGGAAACGTAATGACCAGCTGACCAGCTCTCTGGTCCAATGCATAGACACGTACGCCTGCTTTTTTCAACTGCTCGGGCGTGAGGAGTGTGACTAGTTGAAAGAGCAAGTCTGGCTGAGTCTCGAAGAGTTCTGGTACGGCTTCTTTCATGGCCGTCTCAAACTTCTCTGCGTCTTCTCCCGGTATGCCATACCATGTCTTTGTCGCACCCAGGTGCTGATAATTGGCTGAGTAGGCATAATGATCTTCGTTGTGCCAACAAAATGTTGAAAAAATCATACCCACATAAACCCAAGGCACCGTCATGCCAGAGATGTCGGATTTGATGTGTCTAAACAGACTGTCTGGGTGAAAGGGGAGGACGTTGAGATTCCATGGATCGGTTGCGTATGGATTATTCGGATGCTTTTCGATTGTGGGGAAGCCGGAACCGTGTGTAGTGCAGTGGATATCAGCGCCATATTCAACCTCAACAGTCTCTTCTAAATCGGCAACCAGACGCCAGAACTCTCTTTCAACATCTTCTTCGGTGACTGGCCGGTGGCACTGGAGAGTCTCGTCAAAAGGCATCTTTTGCTCAAAGTAGCCTTGTTTGAAGTCGTTTGCCTTTTGTTGAAACTGCTTCAACGAGTACAGGCCTCCTTCTTCGAACCCAAACTGGCCGTCTCCCACCAGGCACCGTGGGCAATTCCATTCGGCATCCGGCTTGCGCTTCAACGGAGGGTCGAGACAAGGGCCGTGGTACGCATGATCGCAGGACTCGCAAACAAGCAGAGAGCCGCTATCTTCACCCCGTCCACAGTTTTCGCATTTTCCTCCGGCGGCAGCGCCTTCATCCCGGGGAATTCGTGGAACAGACGGGCGAAACACGGTCATGTGCGACCCGGCTACCGTAGGTACGTTGTCTTTCTTGAGGCGCTTACTGCTACGCCTACTTGCGCTGTCAGCATCATCTCTATCGGTATCCGCCTCCTTCTTGATGGCATCTGCGGGGCTTGCGGTGCTCAATTGGCGCTTCAAGGCAGCAGCTGAGTTGAGGCCAGGTGGCCGAGCCTCGGGAGTGTTTCGTGCAGAAGTGGCAGGACTGTCGTATCGTTTGGGGTCTGGTGTGTAACTCTTGTTCTCGCCATTGGTAGGACGATTTACACTAGTAAATCCCGAATTGACTGCCGTGAAACCGCCGCTGGTATTAATAGCCGTAAATCCACCAGAAGTAGGAGCTACCGGCGGCGCGTCGGCCATGGGCGTATCCCGATCCACCTCCTTTTTGTTACCAACGCTGTTCTGGAGGGCATCTGACGCTTGCCGAGCAGGCGAGGTCCCTCGGACACTGCTCGGAGTGTTGGCAGAGGATCGCTTGACTGGTGTCTGTGCGGGGCTGGGGGTCAGAGGACCGCCGTACTCTTGTTCGAGCTGCTGGTGTACACCGGGTTTTGCCAGGCGTAGGTACTCTTCATACGGACAGAGCCACCGCTGGAAAGAGTTCTTGAGCGACGTAGACAAGGATGACATTATCTTGCCACTATAGCCCAGATCTCTTCCAATCTCGGCCCATTTCTTCAGCTTACACACCTTGTCAAATCCACCTCTGGATTCGACAGCTTTTTTCAAGCGATATAGATCAAGGGGTTTCTTGTCGACATATGGTAAGCGGTGCAAGTTGCTTCCCTGCTGCTTATGAAATTTGGCAAGGCCATCCAGATACGTAAGATTGGCGCGTGTGCCTAGAGTAATGGAAAAAATTAATAAGCAAAACCGAACTTCCAGGATGATCTCTAATTTTTTTCTCGTTTCGTTTTTCCGAAAAGAGTTTGTGTAATGGAGAAACTCACTGCCCTCAACAGAATTCAATTCCTGTTTTCGTGTCCGAAAGTGGAATTTCTGTCAATTTGTCAGTCGTTGCATCATCGTGCACACAGCTGGCCAGGGTAATCAGCACAAGGATGCGTACCTCTGTGTCAATTGCAAATTCGGGGTTCCATGAATCCGGGGGAATAATCTTGCAAATGCCATATTGAGATGCCTCTGGGGCGATTTTATTGATATACTGCAGGGGGTCACGCCAATCGTCTTCTGTTGGGCAATAGGTCGGGGCTTCCGATATGCCATGTGGTCGTGTTTTCTTCTTAAGCGGCTCTCGCACCGCTGTAGGCTGGCCGCGTCTCTCGACTGAGGTCAGGTCCAATGGCGCGCTGACCATGGCGCTCAGTGGCACGGGTGGATTCGAGGGGTGGTAGCCGTTGGAGTTAACTTTGTGCTTCGGCTTCGAGGACGAAGGGGTCGCAGACGCCCCAATCGCAGGCGAGCTGCGCGAACTCGCATTGGCACTACTGGTGACAGCCGCCGCTGCGCTGAGGGAGGCATTCGGTGCCATGGCGCAAACGGATCCCGGGGCTGAGAATTCGGAGGCGACAGGCGTGGTTGGTGGCAGGCGCAGGCTTCTGATATTGTTCTCGTTCGATATGAGGAGGGAAGAGTCGGCCAGAGAGGCTCATATGAGGAAACACCTATCGTGAGGGCACAATCCGCATCGCATCATGTATGCGAGGGACTATAACGTCTCGGGACCACCAAATCGAGACGTGATCAATGGCAGGCCGTCGAGTTTTCTTTTGCCTAGGCCGAATATAGAAAGAACAAACTAAGAAAATAGAGGCGAATCGTAACTTGACTAACAGAGGATGAGTACTTGGAGTTGGAGAGAAAAAAGACGGTTATTTTTTTAAAACAAGTGGTTAAGAACAGTTGGGACATGGAACATGGCGCCAAGTCCTAACTAACACGAAGGGCAGAGCGCACGCCGCGGGAGAGACATACATATAGGACACAAGCGGCTCTGGGGCGTTTGTATTGTAGGTATTGTCGAGCCGCAGACGACGATTCGATCGCAGGGCCACGGGAGCCGCAGAAGCAGAGAGCCAGCAACGGTGATGCGAGTTCTGCGAGTCTCGTTGGCCCTCGTGGTGGTGCAGATGCCGGAGCGAGATTAGCTCTGGAGAGTGGGAAGCGCACGAGTGGGAATATGGGTCGAGGCTTCCGGCGAGAAGGTGCGCAGGACGTTCCTGGCGAGAGAGACGCAGAGAGACGCAGAGAGACCGTCGACCTACAGCGGGAGTACCGCGCGGGTGCCGGTACCCAGTACCTTGCAGAGCATGTGGGATATGCGCCAGGCCAGGTACTGGGAACTTGGCCTCGGCGAGCCACTAGCACTTGCCCTGCCGGACGAGCTGCTGCCAGTGCATGTACTTGGAGCGTGCAGCGTACCGGTACAAGTAATACGGGTCAGTACCTCTGTAATGCACTGCAGCCAGCCCCGGCAGGAAGTAACCAGCCAGCCAGATGGTCCGTGTGGGTGGGGCCAGCCATCAGGCAGCCAATGGCTGGCCGCTGATTCGATGGATCCCAGGCGCTGCTACGCCGTATGCGGCCTATTGCTCTGCGTTTGGACTGCGCGTGCAGTACGGAGTACTTCAAGCAGCAACCTTACACAAGCAATGCTTCCAGTGCGTTTTGTGCGGCGAAAAGTACTGGAGACTTACGGAGACTACCAGTGGCTCCCGACCAGGCTCCCTCAGCCCCGGAGGCTCCCTGTCGCGTCCAGTACTCGGTACCTTGGCCGCTAGGAGGCTGCGCCGTACCGGTACTTTATATCCGTGGTCCGAATTAGATTGAGTCTCTGATGCATGATGGAGTGCATCCAGGCGGGCTCGCTCAGGGCCTTTTTGGCTCGCTGAGCGGACGATCCGGTGCTCTCAGATGCTCCTCTTTTTTCGCTGCGTCTGCCTCTCGCTCTCGGGCCCGCTGCAGTGCTCCCACCGGAGGCACCGATCCCGACAGCACAGCGCGAAGAGGCAGCAGAGGCAGCGCACAGCACGGAGGGGCGTCAACAGCCTGGAGCCAGATATAGACGACGAGGAGGTATTCACGACGACATTACGTCAGTTGATATAATTATCAGTATTTACTTCTGGCCAGCATCTATCGCTTTTGGCTTCTCCTTCCATTTATTTTGCATTTAAATAATTTTTTTTCTTTTGCGGCGTTTCCAATGGCGCCCTAGACGGCAATGGAGGTACAAGTACAGTTATCGACCATGCAAGTGACACGCCCCACTGAAGACGACATCCGGCCGGCCTGGCCTGGCTCTAGCAGTCTCTTCCAATTGCTTGCGCTGAGCTGAGCCGCTTGTTTGCTCGCAGCCTCCCGCTATTTTCATGCCCGAGGTTATCGCTAGTTTTGCAAATGGAAGAGATTTATGTGGGCTGCGTTGGTGAGAAGGCGACTGACTATTGCATTAGCTTCGTTCTAGTTCTCAAAGCGCATCACATGTATGATGATTTCCGCCTCTCGTCAATATCCAATATTGAATATTGTCAGATAGATAGAGGATACTAGAACTTAGTTCATAAATAGCAGCTTACTATAAGGCAGCTTAAAAAAAAAGAAAGAAAGAAAAGAAGAAAACATCATGCGAGTCAAGAAGCTGTCTAGGCCAAAAAGGAGACACAACAATTCAAACGCTGATCCGAGCGACACAATACCGAATTTCCGGAAGCACGTCGGTCGTGTGTCGAGTCAGCCGTCAAATCCTTCGTTATTCACAAAAAAAAAAGCCCATCAGCAAGGGGCGCTTTCCCGCTATAAAACAGGACAAGGAAAAAGACACGGAAAATCATTGTCGCGCCCGCAGATAATTAATCAGAAATGCCAGTCATTCGATTCAACCTGGCATTTATTCCCAGTAGTACTGCGCAAACTTGTGCTCGAGCATACTGTACATGCCAATATGCTCCGGCTAGTCTGCTGCTGCTGACCACGCTGCGCCCATAATTTTCTCTCTCCTCAGCTTGAGACAAATCTGATATGGGTGGTTGCACCGACAAGGGTCAGGCCCATGGTGGGCAGCTACCGAGCCAATCAGGCATCGATGAAGTTGAACGGTCGTGTCCACAGCGAGTAGCTGGCGCAGCAGCCTCATGCAGAAGGATCATTTCGATGAGACATGCTGGTTAACGAGTTGAGAAAAGGTGATAAATACTATGTAATAAATGACAGTTAGAAAGCAGAATAAGAGCTTACTAAAGGGGGTAGCACTCGGCTCGTGCTACTTACTGTAAATACAGTAATAGCGCCAGTTGCAACGCATGGGCCTAAATCACGTACTACCTACATGCACTTGATAGCATCTACAAGTATATTACTCATTACTCCCTACTACATCAGATGCACCCAAGCATTTAAAGGAGGCCTCGTGTCTCGTCAAAGCGCCTTTTGCAAGCGCCTTTTGCACGCGCCTTGCCTGTTTCTTTCATTGTTCCGAGTCAAGATTACCGAACCCGCGATCTGCGACTTTGAGGCGCAGAATAAGAAAACTCCCCCACTGATCCTGTGCCGTCATCACCCCACCATCAAGCCTCGAGCCTCGCTGTTTGAGGCGCAAGCGAAGCGCAAATCATGCTTGGATCATGGTTCAAGGAATCCCCGGCGGTGAATGATCATCAGGCACCTACACTTTCTGCATGCAATGTGTACGTCAATGGCTTCTCCAATATCAGATGCTGTCAAAAAGAATACAAAATAGTCCAAATCTGCGCAACCCAAAATCTATACTTTAAACCATCAACGCCCAGCTCAAAGAAGCTCCGTGAAACCCCCCATTGGCTCTGTCACGACTCCTTCGCAGCCAGCCGCCTCTTCTTCTTCAGCAGCTTCTCCACCTCGCCAGGTCCGCGTGTCCGAAGACTTAGTTCTTTGATCATGTCTCCCCACCGAATCTTCCCTCCGCATGATGGACATTCGCAGTAATTCGGCAGAATAGCCTCGGGGTCGCCATCGCTGGCCAAAGCACGCTTGCTCCAGCAGTCAAGGTGCCCCATTGCCTCGCAGCCATCATTGGGGCACATTGCGTATAAACCTTGGTCAGGCTCCATTTCTTCCTGGCAGTGTATGCATTTGCCCTGTCTTTCGAATGAAACCACGTTGTGTGCCTTTTCGATATATTCTTTCATCGGCCAATAGTCCAGTGGCAATGAGTGAATACCCCATGATGTCGTCGACAGGTCAGCGGCAGATGGGCCAAAGTCGCTGAATATCTCCAAGCCGGCTCGAACAGCCGTCTTACTCGTTTCTACCCGGTCCAGCCAGGCTTCATGAGCGTCCTTGGCAAAGAAGTGCACGTTCAGTGGCCATCTTGAAAAGCTTGGCACGCTCGTCAGAAGATGAAGGTTGGGAATAATAGAGTCAAGAGAATGCGGTGATCGTGCTGGCATGCCGTTCTTTTTCCGCCGCGTAGCCACTGTAATGCGATCTTCTTTTGGTATATGAAGCGTAAGATGCGGGTTGTTGAGCGCCCATCTTGTAAACTGAATATCAGTCTCTGGGGCAACTTGCAGGGTAAGGTAACCGGGGTTTACTAGAAACCTACTCAAATTTCAACGCTGCTACCGAGCTTGGGAATCCGGTGACAAGCACAATCATCTCCCATGGCCGAAGACTCTCGCGCGATGTCCGCGCCGCGCCGCCTTTGGCCTCGCCATTGTGCTGTTTGAGCCGCCTTGGTGGGTTTGGCGTGGATCCTACATATATTGATTTGCTTCTCACCGTGGAGCGCAAAACGTAAACAGCATACAAAGCAGGCAGAGGCTTAGCCAAGCTTGACATGCCTATTCTTGTTCATAGAATGCGATTCAGAACAATATCTCAAGATAAGCACCGATTTCGGGTATGTCATGTCTGTGTAGGGTAAAAGACTGAGGTGTTGATAAACGCGGTCCTAAGTGTTTGCATTGGTACTGGTTGAATGATGATGACTCAGCACGATCGTTCCAATATATATAAGAAGTGAAACACATTTAACATGAGTGAGTCTTTGATACTGAAAACTATTATAACACTAGTGCATCTTAGCATTCAGAAACTAAGATAAGATTTCAAGACTATCTAGTATCTAGAGCCCTCACTGAATCGGCAACGCTTTTTCATCTATACAAGTACATAGTATAATGCGTGGATTACTTCCCAAGCGTGCTCCCATCTTCCTTTCTAGACCTTGCGCACTTCAGTTCTTTTTTGAGAACAATAATCATCCAGTTTCAGACCCTTCAAATTATCCCAAACCCTATCAAGTGCTGGTCTAAGTTTGCTTGTTATGCTGCAAGGGTGCTGAGTCGGAGGGTTGCGATATTTAACGGTATACCAGAGTGGGGTTTCAAACCGAAGCAAATCTAATCTAATCTGCGTTATGCTTCGCTGAGTATGTTGGTCAAACATGAGGAGGTTTGATTGTCTGATGAGCGCGCCGAGAAGCATAGACGAGCATGCGGATCCGCAGCCTATGCTGCCGTTGATCAGGCCTTTACGTAATTCGTCTACGGCATGCATGATTTCTTGCAATGAGCTTGTTCTTTTCTCCTCGATGGCATCTGTACCGTAAGTTAGCTCTCATCCTCACTATATATGCCATGGCATTATACCTAATACTACTGGTGGCAGCGGCAGGAACAAGATTTCCAGCGGACCTTGGCTTTCCTTCAAAGCTAGCTCCGTCATCTTTTCGAATATGGCGGCGTTCGAAAAGACCCATGACACGAAGACCCAAATCGTAGAGGATGTAGAGTGTTCCCTTGGCAAGCGAGAGGTGAATACCTCTATCCAAATACGCGCAAAGAATTCGGTTATTTCGTGACACTTGTAATAGTCGACGATGATAGAGAAATGTGCCAATGTCTCTAGGCCAACCTTCTGTGGCACCTTCCTGTGATGACCGTGAATAATGTTCATCAGGAGGAGAAACGCCTCTGCATTCCACCCCGTTGCCGCTATCTCGTGCGGCGGTTGCGACTCTGAATTAAATGTGTCTCCATTTTCTAGCCTGGCAATTTTCCTGGGCCGCTCATCGAGAACAGTGCTCTCTTTCCAACCTCCAGATAGCATAGCATGGAAGACAGGCGACGCGAGACTCAAGTGTCGCGAAGAGAGCAAGAATTGCACTTGCTCGGCTTCTCTAATTTCTTTGATTAGTATAAAGCTCAATTACAAATAGCCGCTCACTTGATGTTGTTTCCCAGAGCGCTCATTGTCGTTAGAAGCAACTGGTAGGACTGCTTACTCGCTATCATTGGGTTCATCCACGTCAGCATCATCATTGGGTTCATCCACGTCAGCATCATCATTTGGTTCTGAGATGGGGGTTGAATCGCGTAGGGTGGGCTCGTTCCAGTCAAATTCATGCTGATTTGGACGTCGAAGAGTCAACAACACGTCGCCATGAGGATCCAGCTCGAAACATTGTTTCTGCATGGTGTGGTCAAGTAGTGATTACAAACTGTGAAGCTATATCAAGCTCAAAAGGAAAGATGATGAATTTCTCTATCTAAAGCTGCAGAAAAGCTGCAACTATCTCAAAGCCTCCAATTCTAGGCAAACGAAACGGTGTTGTGCAGCCTGGTGGAGAGGTTGGCTTGGCAACCAGCAAGGTCACCTAACCTCAACACAAACTCGAGACGAAACTACTGGATTAGCACCAGTGAGCAGCGATCATTGGCTTTGTCCGAGATCTAAAGAGTCATGAAGCTATTAGTAGGTATCCAAAATAAAATTATACAGTATTTTTCTTTGCAAAGATCAGTAAAAGAAGCCAAGCGCGATACGACAACATTATAGAAATCGGAGTTTTGTAAATGAACGTGCGCTCGGGGCCAGAGACTAAGCCCCTTTTAAAGGAGACGCGGTTCTTACTATGGGCACGATCTCAATGGACGTGGTAGAAATGAGACATGTTCTATGATAGCAAAATGTGAGACAGAAACGAAGTACTTTTACCCAAATATAGACGCGAACAGTTCATAATTGGCGCAACGGCCATTAAAAGGGTCAAGGTTTAACTCAATGTGGAATAACAAGATTATTTGCTAGCGGCCAGCAGTCAGTGTATATATGCCTTAAAGAACGGCATTTCTCCCAATTTATCCCTTTCATCCCGAATTGTATTCCCTACAAACTCCCCAATGATGAAACATAAAAAACTTATAGCAGACCTTGCTTCTGTAAATCGTAGTAGACCTTCTCCGGCATGACATTTCCTTCGCCGTCCTCCATCTGCACGACGCTGCCGTCATCAATCTTGCCCCTCCTCTTCTCCTTCTGAATCTTCTCCCAGAGCCTCATCGCCTCATCAATACCCGTGATATCCCTGAATAAGCTGGTATTGGCAATGCCCAGACACTTCAGACCATACACGTGGCGCGCCTCGTTGAAATGCTTGTCAAATGCACGCCTGCCCATGTAGACGAAATTTCCACAGATTTCACAGGGAAACTCCACGCCCAGCCCGTGTAATCGATACAGCCAAAAGGGAATGGGTTTTCCATCCCAAGCCAAAGGAAGTTTGAGAGGATTGTAAATCTTTTCCTCGCCATCTTCCCCTTCGCCGTCGGCCTCTTCTGTTGGCTCATGCCGGGTCTCAGTCACGTTGAGGAGGTTCTCCAGCTCCTGCTGGCGTTCTCTTTCTGTCATGCCCTGTTTGCGCTCAACGTTGACACGGGTATCGCTTCGCTCAGTGCTCATAGCCCCAGCCAATCGCTTAATTCTGTATTCACGCTCTGCCACGGCTCGCTCCTTTAATCTAGTCGCAGAAACAGTCCCTTTACCAGATCCATTTGCTTCTGGTTTAGACTCCTCTTGCCGTCGGCTTCGCTGCTCAGCAGCCTTGATGTGCTTTCGTCCCGTGAGATGGTTTTTGTAGACATTCTCGTTGCTAAATTCTTTCTCGCAATCATCGCACCATATAGCATCTCCCGTTCGCTGTTTGGCTGAATTCGACGCTCCCTGCTCCAGACTCCATCCCTCTACTTCATCCTTGGCCCAGACCTCTTCGAATTCCTGGTCGAAAGTCTGTATAATCTTGTCCACGTTTTCCAAAGGTCGAGTTCGTCTCATGAATGACTCAAGATAACCACTCAGGTCACCGACATATTGGAAATATTGGTCTGTCAGTTTCTCGTTTCGCTTAACGCCTGCGAAGCCAGGAGCAAAATTGTCAAAGAGCTCCAGATACTGCAGATATGTCAAACGTTTTACGTTTGGCAGATTTAGAAAGGCTTCGTGGCAGGTATTCAGATCAAAGAACCTTCCATAAGCCTCTTCTCCTGAGAATAGAGAGTCGACAATGGACGGTAAGGGCTCTAATGGATCGCCATGTCTTGATAGCTTGTATCGCTGCTCGGAGTTCTCTGCCTGCTCGTTGGGGTATCTTGCGTGATGATCTCGAACGTCTTTCCACTGGCGATAGAACTCTTCGAAGGGGTCTCCACTGCCAATCTGCTGGATCTCTTGTGCTCTGTTGCCGGATTCGTCTTTGTAGATGTTGAGCAGGTTTTGGGACTGTGCTTGAATTTGGTCTAGTAGCTGTGCAACCTCATGATCGCGATTGAGTCTATCGCGAATCTACGCCGGATTTATCATTAGCTACGAAATAATCGAAACCGCAGGTTGGGACAACTCACATGCTTGGGGTCCTCGCGAATGCGATCTGCAATGCCCTGTTCGAGGCGCTCCAGGTCCTCATGAATGTATCGCTGCTCTTCCAAAACCAACATTTTGTATCCGACAGACGTTTAGGGGAATAAGCGGTAGAGAAGAGAAGAAAAAGGCGTGATACCACGAGGGAATCGCTTCCAATCAAGATATCAGATAGTTGAGTTGGTAGCGTTTGATGACTCCATAAAAAAACACCAGAGCTGGTCGCGTTTTGGAGCGCCGGGGGCAAAAGTGGCTTATCAGTATTGCCGGGGTATTACCGCCGCTAGAATCGTTATCGATCGAGCCAAAGTTTTAGAGCCCAGATTCCCCAACTGCTAACCTGACTTCATCCCAAAAGCTGCCGACAGGTCCAGCAAAATATTCTATCCTACATCTCACTTGTACACACATCTGCATCATGGCTGAAGGCGCTGGAGGAATTGACCGCAAGGCGGATGAGAGGATGGAGTTCTCCACCTCCAAAGAGGTGACGGTGCATCCGACCTTTGAGGCAATGTCGCTGAAAGGTAAATGACCTACTGCCACCGCCTTTGCCAGCATTGCGGGCATTGTATTGCTCATTTGAAGTCGCGCTGACGAGAAACCTCTAGAGAACCTCCTTCGCGGCATTTACGCTTACGGTTACGAATCACCATCCGCCGTTCAGTCGCGAGCCATTGTCCAGATCTGCAAAGGACGCGACACCATCGCACAGGCCCAGTCTGGTACCGGAAAAACGGCCACCTTCTCGATCAGCATGCTGCAAGTTATTGACACGGCCGTGCGCGAGACTCAGGCCCTTGTTCTATCCCCCACTCGAGAATTGGCTACCCAAATCCAATCGGTCGTCATGGCTTTGGGCGATTACATGAATGTGCAATGCCACGCTTGTATTGGAGGCACAAATGTTGGAGAGGATATTCGAAAGCTGGACTACGGCCAGCACATTGTATCAGGCACACCTGGACGAGTTGCAGACATGATTCGACGACGCCATCTCAGAACGAGACACATCAAGATGCTGATCTTGGATGAAGCAGACGAACTCCTCAACAAGGGATTCCGAGAGCAGATTTACGATGTTTACCGTTACCTACCACCCGCGACCCAGGTCGTGGTCGTCAGTGCCACCCTACCGTACGATGTGCTCGACATGACCACCAAATTCATGACCGATCCCGTCCGAATTCTCGTCAAGCGAGACGAACTCACGCTCGAAGGTTTGAAGCAGTATTTCATCGCTGTGGAGAAGGAAGACTGGAAATTCGACACGCTATGCGATCTTTACGATACTCTCACTATTACTCAAGCCGTCATCTTCTGCAACACTCGCCGGAAGGTCGACTGGCTTACGGACAAGATGCGCGAAGCGAATTTTACCGTCAGCTCCATGCATGGTGATATGCCGCAAAAGGAGCGTGATAGCATTATGCAAGATTTCCGACAGGGTAACAGCCGAGTGCTCATTTCAACAGATGTTTGGGCACGTGGCATCGACGTTCAACAAGTCAGTCTAGTCATCAACTATGACTTGCCAAGCAACCGAGAGAACTACATCCACCGAATTGGTCGTAGCGGACGATTCGGTCGCAAGGGTGTTGCCATCAACTTTGTGACTACAGAGGACGTTCGCATCCTCCGAGACATTGAGTGTACGTTCCAGAAGCTCCCCCACATTTCCCATTTGACAGGCAACTAACATGCATGATTCAGTGTACTACTCAACTCAAATTGACGAGATGCCGATGAACGTCGCGGATCTCATCGCGTAATCCACTCTCTTTCTCGCACGGAAAAGATGCATAAGGGAAAAGTATAACTGCGGGCGCAATATAATTGGGTCGAAACACAGAGCCGATGACCAGGGGCAGGCCCGGCTCTTTAATTGTGGAGGAAAGGGGTAGCAAGCTTAATCAGGTGAGCAGCATTCCTCCTCGTGACATTTTGCTGATTTCGCTAATGATATTGTGTACGTAGATTGATATTCAATTTTTTTTTTCCTTTTCGGGAACCGAGTTGTTTTTGGATGATGGCTATGGATTTCATTCGGAGTATATGCTGCAATTGTCACCAAGTAACAGATGTGTCCATCAATAAAAGCTCAAAAGAAACACGCCATATTGGTAACTCGCTGGATTTGAACATGGCTGCACTCGCAGTATCCTCCTCATCTCAGTCTTTGCGCCTTGGCTCTGTATAATGTCTTGTCAATGCCGTAAAAAGAAATTAACGTCTTGCTGATGCCCTTGCCAAGGGATAAATCGTGGACTACCTTCGATAAGTCGCCTCCCCCGTAAAAAGGGGATTAAGACAATGAGGTCTAAATGTTAAAGTCTTTGGGCGATATTCAAACATGATGAGGTATGATTGGCCAATATGATGGCTCATCTAGCCACCAGTGCCACATAGGATAGTATGCCGCTCGCTGTTGAATACAAATGTCGAGAAAGATTGCACGAGTATCGTGAGTGCGCTAATCTGCCTTGTTGGTGGAAGATATTTATCGATCTATGTGTACCCCTTCCATGAAGAAGCGGCAAACTGTGCTCTCCGGTTTATCAATAGATACGCCCTCACATCTTCCCGAATGAATGCTGTGAATGAAAGGGACAAATGACACCTAAAGAACTTAGGATCTCGGAGACAAAAGGGGTTAACGTGAGGTTGCTATGCACGAATCAAGTGGCTGTTTATTATAGTTGAAGGCTTCTGAGAGGGTTTGAATTGCTGTGAAATTGATGAACTCGTGAAATTATCCGATATAAGCTGACAGCCAAATATGCGATCTTCTCAGTTGCATTTGAAGACCTCCAAGCGAGCTGAATATGCTGTGAAGCCCCGAAAATCTGGGAGGGTCTGGGAGGGTCACAGCGCAAGTGTAAAGTTGCCTGCAGTCAATTCAATGATCGTACCTGTCACATTTGAAGGCCTCGGGCAGAATTGAAAATGCTGTGAAGGTTAAGATGAGCAGATTTTTCATTGGCTGATCGCCTTAGAGAGGGCCAAAAAATGTAGTAAAATATGAAGGCAGACGAGGAGCTCGGACGGTATTTGGGGTCAAGTAAATTGCACTTCAGTGCGTTATTGCCACATCGCTATCATTCAATCGGCAAATGAAGTGATGACCTATACCAGTGACATCCCGTCTTCGGATGCAAACAAAGCAACCTTTAACAGAAGCGAATAGCTGCCAAAATAAGAGAAAGAGAAATACGAGATGTTATTACATTCGCTGCCGATGAAGCATCAGAAAGATCAATTTCTTTACCATACCTAATCGGCAACCGTCTCGGATTAATAACCTCCTGGCATCACAAGTAGCTACTATTCAGTGCTGCCTTATCTCCAGCTTCCAATTGGGGAAAATGGTACAGTATCATTTATCAGCCTATTTTTGATCTTGGCGAAATGAGAGATATGTCATTAGAACCACGGGAGAAGGAGAAAGAAGAAACCCCTTGTATTGTAGGAGATTATCTGTACGTCATTAAATATGTAGACTTAGATAGGCCCCCGACGAGAGTTCCGTTGTATTTGAGATATGACATAGACTACCATTCTTTTGATCTGAGATCTATTTGTAGTAATACTGTTATATTCTTGCATAGTCTTGCACTTTCAAGTGCTGATGGACTATTTCGCATCATTGGTGCCACGGACGTTTCATTCTTATGTCGCTTCGATGTAAAGCGGGCGCATCGCCATTCCAAGCAGGTAGGATGTCGGCTGAAAGGCAAAAGATGGGTGTGCCTAAAGTAATCCGTGAACACTCATTCTCATAATTTCAAGACTGATTTAAAATGAGCATCTTTTTTTAGCCTTCCATGTTGAGAGAATCTTCTTAGCCTTAGTGGTGTTTGTTGTATGGGCTGCGCAGAGGAGGCATGTGATTATGTCTATTTATACACGTATTTGCCAGCACGATGAGATACAGCTTATTTCCCTGCTTCACACCCAACCAAAACGATTAATCTCCAAAAGTTCAAGTCATAAGTACTCTTCGCTAATAATGAGCTTCATAAACTTGCACTCGCGTATTCTCGTAGCAGGCGATATTTCGCAAATTCGGGATCAACTTCCGGGTAGCGAGAGTTCACAGTCACAAGACATGCCCGCATGCACCAACGATACCTCATTACGGCACTTCTGATGCCAATCTTAATCAACCAACCGCGATATTACAGAGGTAGCACAGCATGTGATCACACGGCATGTACCCAATCAATGACTTTGTATTGAAAAAGGAAAAAAAAAAAAAAAAAAACTTATCAGATAGCCTATGAGCGATTGGCGCCCAACTCTGGATTTTGTACGGCGCGTACAGCGCGTACAGCGCGAATGGAGGCGATCATAGGTAGTGCTACACCCTCATTTGTAGATTCACCAGATTCGATTTGAACTGAAACATAGTAGTGTGAGACATCACATGCTGTATTGTAGTAGCATTGCTACTACAATTTTTGTTGTGTCACACTGGCTAGCACGCAGTAGGCATCTACCCGCGTGCAACGTCATTTTAAATGACGACTGCTACTCTACCGCGTATCTTTCCTGATTTGAGCCTCACTTTTTTCGAGAAGAGCATGGCGCACGCTATATCGCACAGGCCCTGAGTTTATTCGCTACCATGGCCGGTTTGCTGGGTCCCGAGGGCGGCAGACGGTAACTTTTGCCGCTCTAGATCACCCCCAAGCTTGCCTCGTGGGAAAGGGCTGAGAGATGAGTCTGGTTGATTTGGACGGAGGTACGTACTGTACTTGCTGCTTCGTGTTAGTTGAAGCACCGCTTTGCTCTTATTGGCTTGAAGACATTTCCCCTGCGTAGGTAGGTGCTAATTGTAACAGCTATCCATTGCGCGAATATAGCTACTAGCAATTGCACGGAGTAGATTATGCCAAGCCCGTACGTACTCTCTGGCACATCGCCCCAATCCTGCAGAGTAGCGGGAGTTACAAATGAAGAGCATCCATCTGCCACTTCAAGCTTTACCGAGTGGAATGCCCACCCTGCGGAGCTGCCCTGACAAAGAATGGATACCGAGATTTGTTTCGCCGGGTGGGTAAGGCAAGCCCCTCTCCTTACGGGGACTCGGGATGGCTCGCCGTCGCAATGTAGTGTATAACACAGGTCCATAGACACGTGAAAGTGGAAAAGGGAAAAAAGGCAGAGAACGATAGCAACAGCACAGAAGAGGCAGGGAAATGCCCTCCCCCCTGGGCTAGGCGTTTGAAGGGGACGGGACGCAGCGCTGCCAAAACGCTTGACAGGTCAACTTCTTGTAGTGATTGACATGATATGGGCCGTCCAGCGTAGCATGCTTGTACTGCTGTAACAGGAGCATCAATCTATCTGCACGGAGTTCCAGAAAGACTTGAGGGTATCGCTACCGCGGAATTAGAGCCCAGTACCGGTGCAGGAGCTCATGCATGCCTGCTCACTTGATCTTTTTGTCGCCCAACATCGAGCTTGTGCATCGGCGAATTTGCTAATGTGGGCCGTGAGGTCGCATTCTGGTTCATCTGCATATATTAAACATTTCCATCCACGGAGCGGGCTCCGGGTTGCTGGGAGATAAAGCCGGCCCTGTACCTACTCTGGTATGGAGAGGAAGCAGAAGACGTCGCTTCGTTGATTTTGCTCGTTTCGGCCTAGGTGGCCTGTAGCTCTTGTAGTTTAATATCCGCGGTCCTGCTAGTACCAGTCGAGTATGGTAAGCACAGGTTCGCTCGGTGTGTGATGCTCCGCCATGGCTCTTTTCGGTTTGGGCTGTGGGAGAGAGTCCGAACTGCGACAGGGCTGGTCAGTGTGCCTGTTTGCTCGTTCTGGTGAGCCATGACCAGGCAGCTGAGCATGAGGCTGACGACCATGGCCATGATGTCGGTGGCCATCAGAAACATTCCTCAACGAACAGAGCAAAGAGAAGAATCCGTCTAATGGAGATGAAAGCCGCAATGCCCAACCGGCGTCTAAAACAAGCATGTCTTGTTTGTAACATGGCATCATTTCCCGGCATGGTCTTCCTGGATTAGGTAGGCCCCATATTTGACGCTGTGGATATTGGGCAGCCCATCCAAACTCAAGGGTATCAAACAATGGCCAAGAAGTGAAGTTGCACCGGCGAAGCAACCGCAGCGAGATTTACAAGACAAACGCGAGCCTCTTGCAATGTCGCCCAACCAATTGACTGCCACCTAGGCCCCGTTTCCTTGTCTTTGACTTCTCAATCAAGTCAATCAAGCGCGGAGACGGTACAGTGATGAGTCGGTGTTTCTTGTTGTGCGTTTTGAAACGGGAACGTATTGTGACAGGTCCCTCTGGCTAATATCAAGGCTGATCGGAAAAACTTCTTTTGTCGCCTAAAGCCAGCCTGTCGAGATTGAGAAGCCCTTGCCCTGGGCATCCAAGCATCACCCACTTGGAGTAGTAGTTGGGTATCGCTATCCACTGGCCGGGGGTAAACCAGCACATTGGTGCTAGACAGTTACGAAGTACAAAGAGAGTGGCATGATCCAATGCTGATTGCCTGACAGAAAAGAAGAAGAAAAACCAGCAGCAAAAAAGGGCCCCCAATATCGCCGGTGCGCTACAGCATGGATGAGCCGCACCAAGGCAGGCCAAATTATCAAGTGTTGATGAGATGAGGATCGCAGACAGGCAGCAGCCAAAGACAGCCTAGCCCGAGGAAAATAAAATGATGATTACGACGGTACCTGCGGTAGCCCAGCCCGGGCCGTGTACCTGTGCGATTCCGAGGTCACTGCCGCGCTGCTGCGGGTTGCTGCACGGTCCCTGCGCGGTTCCTTGTGGGCGGCGGGCATGCAGTGGGCGACGACAGCCGGTACCAGGAGCATACCTGGGCGGTACGTTGTCGGGAACAAGGTACGAACACACGCGCGTGGTAACATCTCACTTCCGGAATGTACATCCGTACCTGCAGCGCCGGAGGCAGGGATACGAATTACTCGGCCTTAATCTTTTCTTTTTTTCTTTTCTTTTCTTTTTTTTTTTCGCGCAACTCCCTTGGTGATTCTGTCTATTTTTCTACTCTTCTTTTCTGTATGGCATTGTGTCGGTATTTGGAGGGGATCCCAAAACTGGTCGCCGACCGAGGGACGGATAGAGGTACTAGTAGCTAAAGAACAGAGATGATGAAAGGAGATGAGATGAAAAGAGCCTACTTCCCTGTAAGGCATGGCTGACATTGGACGAATTGGTACAGCGCTGCAGCAGCACTGCAAGGCACCTGCAGCGCTGTATCAGCACGTGCAAACTCGATGCCATCGATTCCATGCTCTTCCATCTCTTCTCTGCCTTTGTTTATCTCAGCCTAGTTCAGTCTCTGCACATAGTGCGTGCATCAGTGCGTTTTCTACATCTTCCGCTTACAGTAAAAAGGTGAATCGCAGCTGATCGCCAGGCCATCGCCAATCGGCACCACGACCGCCCGTTAAAAGGGCTAAAAAGCTGTGGCCTGGCGCTTGGTCTAGAGTCTTGAGGGGCGCTTGGCCTGCACCGCCCAGAGTCCCAGAGTCCCAGAGTCCCAGAGTCCCTCAGAATCACAGAGTCCCAGAATCCCAGGATCTCTCCAAGCGCTGGGACCGTCCAGAGCAGAGGCCATCTCGCCACCATCATATCTACATGTACTCGTATGTCTGT
This sequence comes from Trichoderma erinaceum, assembly GCA_026401215.1. Taxonomy (NCBI): domain Eukaryota; kingdom Fungi; phylum Ascomycota; class Sordariomycetes; order Hypocreales; family Hypocreaceae; genus Trichoderma; species Trichoderma erinaceum. The sequence continues at coordinate 90,016 of JALIRY010000079.1, forward strand.
GCTGGTGCTGGTGCCAATGGTCCCTTGGCTTGGTCCTCTTCTCCTCATCGCATCGCATCGCATCCTGGTCACCCAAACCCATCAAAGAGCCACTGCTGAAGGAACAAACCCTCCTCCCCGCTGGTCTCTATTAGGGCGGACCGAGTCCCCAGCCGCTTGGAAGCGCGAGAAGGGGCCCGAGTCTGCCCAAGTGGCGTCCGGGATGCTGCTCAACCCTGGCCGGCGTGTCTTTTTGGGGAGCCACTCAAGGTTGCCCGCACCACTGGCTCTTCTCTCCACGCCGAGAGGCCACTAAATAAGTGGCTAATACGGGTCAAAAACTCAGGGAGCACGAGCACCTCCCAGGGCCTGTGATGATGGATGGATGCTGCACAATGTAGAGGAGAAAGCAGCGTTGAATTCTCTGGCCTTGTATGCATTACTGACATTACTGACTCCTGTGGTATGGTGTGTAGGACACGCAAACAAGCACCATAAGCTGCGGATGCTTGCACGGGCATCTTACTGTATCCTGCTGATGAGAGGAGACGAGACTGATGCGGTTCACGTTACGTTATGCTAGTGCAGATAAGACTCTTGGACTGCTTGCAGCTCAGCGGGCTAACCAGAGCTCGGATGCTGCTAGCGACCTGTAGCGTCAGACCTTGCACATCTAGGTGCCATTAGGCGCCCTGTCGACTCGAGTGGCGACCGTAGCCACAGGTGGTGCTTCTTTACGGACGAGGTTGCGGATATCGCAAATCGGGATGCTAGCCGCGACGTGCTAACAGAGGCCCCGGTAGCGCGCACTGGCGGAATGGGGCTCGTCGCTCTTTTGTAGGTACCTTGCCGCAATGAGTGAGTGGCGTCTGGTTTCAACGGGTCTGTCAATGCCAAAGCTGCTGTTACAGGTGGTAGTTCTGGTGTAGTGATATTGAAGCTACCTAATTCTTACTATATCCTGCGCCTGTCAAATCACACACAGCCTCCGCCATCATATAGTGGCGGCAGCACCAGTGAGTGATAGCTCTGGCTGCTAACGCTGGTAGTACAGCAGTTCCAGCGCCAGGCACAGTGCCGCTATTAGCTGCTAGCTCAGCCTGCCCCTGTCGCTGTAGCCCGGACGCCGACTCGTCGTACCTGGCAGCTGGTAACCGCTATTGGGGCCAATCTGGGATTCATGGGATGCTGGTCGCTCTTTTTTTTTTCTCGCACCCCCGCCGCTCTCCTTGCAATTTGTAGCCGATGCGATGGGCGGGTTCGTTCCCTTCCAGTTCCGGCTCTTTGGCAGCTCGAGTCGGGGATTCTGGGCGGCGACAGTTCCCTAAAATTACCAGGCCGGGGGGTGTAGAATAGTGTGTGTAGGTACTGGGCTGTAAAGCTACGGAGCTTATGTACAGCAGGCCGGGAAACAAAAATCTTGTGCTTGGGGGATCGATATTGACATTTCTTCTCTTCTCTCCTCGTCCTCGGCTGTCACCTTCTGTCACCTTGACCCTCGTGCGTTGCTGTCGTTTTTGCCGGACGCTGCGTCCTTCTCTCCTGTTCATTACTTTTCTCTTCTTGATATCTGCAATTCTTCACGCTCAGCTCACTTTGTTCCGTTGATTCGCAGCTCAGCCAGCAGCTGTCAAGTACCAAGTACCTTGCCTGCCTTGCACGAGATACCCTTTTAGCCATCCAACCACATTTTGCCTATCCTCATCCTCATCCTCCTCTTCCTCCTCTTCCTCCTCGTCTTCCTCGTCGTATCTCCAGTCTTTGTATCGGTCCCTCTTTCTGCGGCTGCCTCGCAGCTTCTTGTTTGGCATTCGAAAGCCGAATACATCGGATCCGTTGTCTATAATCGTCGATTCCTCTCTATATCGAATCACACACTCGCAAATACGCACACAAGAAAGAGAGAAAGAAGCTCTACCACCTATATCCTTCACTCAAGCCTCTCCCGGCATAATCAGCAGCCATGGGTCTCTTCTCCCGTAAACAAAAGTCACCTCGAGAGTCGGGCATCCTCGAGTCTCAGTCCACCACCAGCTTCGGGTCTTCCACATTCCGAAGCCTGGCCAACAACCGCGTGTCCGCCGGCAGCATGTTGACGCCCAATACTCCTCTATCGCCGCTGCCCTCCCTCAAAATACCCAAGCTGGATCTGCCCCGACCTCCGGATCCAGCGCTGGATCCGGCCGGCTACCTGCGAAGCTTGGGCGCAATCCGAGACAGGGCCAAGGTCCTGTTAGAAAAGGCCGAAGACAACGAGCTGGTCCATTTCGATGTTGATATGAACAAGTTTCCCAACGTGGTGACTTTTGTTTCAGGGCTTATCAAGGTACGTTTGTTTGTTTGTTTGTTTGTTTGTTGTGAGATTGAAAACTTGTGGCGGTGGATATGCTATATGCCTGGCCTTGTCAAGCTGGGCTCGAACTGTTTCTCTCGCTCTGCGCTCTCCACCCCCCCCGCGCAAGGCAATGGACCGTTCAAGATAGACTGTTCGTTGCTTCGCTTGCCTCTAAACACTCCTTTCCATTGGATTATGCCAGCCATCATCTCCTCATCTCTATAGCTCGGGCGAATTTAGATTAACAAGATATGCCTTTATACAGCGAGACCACGAGGCTCCTTTCCAGGACATTCCCAGCCATGGTCGCTATCAACATTTCTGCGTAGGGGGCCGAGACCGGTTAGCCGAGCTTCTGGGGAGCTGGCCTGACAGCGTCGACAACACAGAGCGCTGCCGCCGACTTGTCGACCTCTTCTTCATTAGCGTACTGCTGGATGCTGGCGCTGGAACTACGTGGACCTACAAAAGCGTTGATAACGGCAAAAGCTACAGGCGCTCTGAGGGCATCGCAATTGCCAGCTTAGAAATGTTCAAATCTGTAAGTGTTAACCCGACGAGTTTCGAATATTCTTTGGCAAAGAATTGATTTTTAACTTGGCGTCATCTAGGGAATATTCTCTGCAAGCCCGACCAACAAGCATCAGGTTGACAAGACGGCATTGGGAGCCCTTTCGGTAGCTAAGATTGCCTCGGGCATGCAGTCTGACCCCGACAACGAAATTGTTGGTTTGGAGGGCCGAACTGAGGTTTTGGTCAAGCTGTCAGAAGCCCTCGCAGAGCACCCAGAGTACTTTGGCGCTGATGGCCGCCCTGGTAATCTAGTTGGTGAGTAATCCCCTAATTTTCGCCTTTATATGCCTTAACGTCTATGTGCCGTTCTAACCATATTTACAGACCACTTGCTGTCACATCCCGCAACACAAATGTCATCGATTCTCATCGTCCCCCTACCAGTCCTATGGACCATTTTAATGGAAAGTCTTGAATCCATCTGGCCCTATCGAACAGCCATCAATGGCGTCCAACTTGGAGATGCCTGGACCTGCGAAGCCTTGCCTACCTCTGGGCCAAATTCGTGGGAATCCATCCTGCCGTTTCATAAGCTGACACAGTGGCTTGCGTATTCCCTTATGCAACCCATGCAATCCCTGCTAAACATGTACTTTTCCGGAACAGAGCTGTTGACTGGCCTAGCCGAGTACCGCAACGGCGGCCTCTTTGTCGATCTCGGCGTCTTGACTCTCAAGGAGGTTGACATGGCCCGCGGATTGGCCAACTACAGCGAATACTGCAAGACGTCCGGCCTCAAGGTTATTGAAGTGGCTCCTATGTTCCCGACTTCGGATGATGTCATTGTGGAATGGCGCGGCTTGACAATTGCTCTGCTGGATAAGCTTTGCGAGGAGATCAACCTGGCGCTGGAGTCGGAGTTGGATGGCCATGAGATAACCATGGCACAACTAATGGAAGCTGGCAGCTGGAAGGTAAGCAGAATACTCAACAAACTATCGGTACAAAGAAGAAAATCAACTAATCATCTCAATAGGGAGGTCGTGAGATTGCCGAGATTAATCGGCCCAACACAAAGGAGCCGCCGATTCTAATTGACAGCGACGGGACAGTATTCTAATAAGAGTGGCGGCGGTAGCGGGTGTTCTTCTCTTCTCACTCACCCCCTTTTATTGACCGAACAATTACTATTTAACTGCTCACCAAAATTTCACCCTCCTTTTTTACCTTTTCTTTTTCTCTATTTATATGGGATGGCACGCACTGTTTTATTTTCGTTTTTGGGCCTGTTCTTTCTTTGTTTGCGATGCGGGACTGATGAGCAAATCTATTGGCGGTTTCTTTTTTCTTTTGTGTTTCCAATCTCTAATCGATTACTACGATTTGGTAGATGCTTACTAGCAAGAAATCGTACAAGAACAGAAAAATTGGAAAAAGGGAAAAAAAAAAGAGTTTGGAACCTGTGTCTGAAAAAAAGGAAGCAAAAGGAGAGAAAGTGACACAGAGAGAGATACAATATGGGATATATGGGTGCTACTATGGCGGAGGAAAAATAAAATAAATCATACGGGCCTTGCGTTGCTTTGCCCGTTATTTTTTTCTTTCTAATCTTGCGTTTTGTTTCTTTATTTTTAGACGTGTTGTTTTAGATGGTCTTTGTTTTATCGTTCTTGGATCCTTTCATGCTCTGGCAACTGGGCTGAAGGATTGAATTTACTTCTTAGGCATGATAGATTAATGCTTTCGTGCAATTTTTTGTTGATCAATTATTTAGATTTATCGAGAGTTTCTTTTGAATTGCTTTAGTCTATTTGCGAAAAGAGTTTTTTTCCCACTCTGCCCCTATTACCTATTGTACAATATCTTTAGCTTTGTTTGAAGATTTTCTTTTCCTGCCCCTATCCCCGTCGTTTGATGCCATCTTTTTTTTATCCCATCTTCGCCTCGCTCGATACGTTCTACGTATGTACCTAGTATATACTGTTACAGTGGCGAGTCTTATAGATAGTACATGCACAAGAAAGGGTTGACCCAAAAAGAACCTCCGTCTCTCTCCCCCAACAGCGTTTGTGATATGTTGTCATTGTTATGAGCTCTTCATCTTTCCTTCTTTCCAAGTCTATGCGGCTGTTTTGTTTTTATTTCTTGCTCTTGTATTTCAGCTCGAATTGCTCGCGCTCCTGCTGCTTCCGCATATCCTCTAACTTGCGGATCATTTCCCTGCGCTTTCGCTCGGCCTTTTCCTGCTCCGTACCAGAGTAGGTGCCGGTGTAGTTGGACACGGACTCGGAAACGCCCTTCTTCATGTCGTCGAGGCTGCTGGTGAGTCGCTCCCGGAGGCCGGTGAGGCCGGGGGCTTCGGAGCGGGGAGCCTCGTACTGGATCTTCTTCTGAGGGGCGGGTGCCTCGTCGACGGGGCCGGTGGGTAGGCCGAGGGAGCGGCGGACGGAGGAGATGTTGAGGATGAGGGCTGTGAGGAGTGTGGAACCGCCGAGGGCGACAGTCATCAGGTTGACGGCGGCGGAGAGGAAGGTGGTACCGACGAAGCCGACGGTGCCAAAGATGTACATCATGGGCTTGAGCATCTTTCGCTGCTGCTGGGGGGTGTGCTTTGCGTTGATCTTTGTGGATTTGGTTAGTAAGGTTGAAAGATAAGGCGTGATGAATTCAACTTACGAGAAGAGCACCCATCATGAGGGCGGTACCGGCAGCAGGCAGAATAAAGTATGGGTCAGTGGCGGAGAGGTCAGTGAACCACAGGAAGCCAGCAGACTCCAGAGAAGGCACTGGGATATGCACCATGCCGCTGACAATGCGGAAGAGACCGAACGTAAAGGGGATCTGCGCAAGTGACCACATGATGCCCCAGTTGCTGACGCCGTACTCGGACCGCAGCATCTTGTTCAGGACCTGGCCGCGCTGACGCTTCTCCATGTCGCCCTCCTGGAAGCCCTGCTGGACGAGCTTCATGGCCTCGTTGGATCGAGGGTCTTTTCTCATCTTCTGCATGATGGCGTTGAATTTGAGACTTTGGATCTGAGGGTAGAACATGATGGTTCGCAGCAGGACGGCCGTAGCCATGATGGAGGCACCCCAGCCCAGGCCAGACCAGACGTGTACGTGCTCCAGAGTCCATTGCATGATGGAAGTAAAGCCCCAGCCGTAGTCCAGCCCAATAGCATGCAGGTAGCCAAGATCCTCGGGCATGTTGAGGATGTCTTGGCCGTTGATGAGGGCCGAAATCGAGGAGAGGTCGACGTCGGAGGCGGCGACGGCGGGTTCGGTCGCAGAGGCAGACGTAGTAGCGGCGGCGGCAGCATCAGCGGGAGCAGCAGAGGTTGCGGCAGAAGCCTGTTCTACCGAAGCCTGTGTAGCAACAGCATCGCTGGCAGACTCTGGTGTTGTTGTTGTCGTCGCAGCAGCAGAGTCGTCCTTTTTGCTTCCCCCACCCCAACCCCACAGAGACAGCGATCTTGAAGACGAGACTCCTCCGAGCACAATTGGTGCAGCAGCGGCGTATCGAGTGCGGAATGGCGATGAGGCAGTCGTCAGTCTGGCGTTTGTGTTTCGCAGCGAGGTTCCAAACTGGCGGCCATGGCTGAGTTGTCGATTGGAAAGATTCTGCTTTTCGGCTATTAGTCGCAAGTCCTCCCAAAAAAAAAAAAAGTTGTGTATATAAAGAGAATTTGCGCCAATAAACAGGCGTCTTTTTACAAAAGGCAAGTTGTTTTCATACCGTCAATCGACTTGTTTGTGCTTGTCTCCAGGCTCCCGGTGAAGGGAGGGAGCGCGCAATCCCTCTGCTTGGAAGCATTGCGACTGGATCGTGGTTGGTATGAATGAAGCGTCTGGATATCAAATTGTTGCGCTTCTGCCGGGGCCCTGGACTGGGTGAATTTTTGGGAGTGGCGGATAAATGTCGGATCTACCCCACGCCGGGTGTGCTGATCTGCGTGCTGCGAGAATGGTAGAGTATGAGATGAGATAATAGCAGTATTACTTGGCTTTAATAGATAATAGAGAAGAGTGATTGTATTTAAGTGGTCATCATATTAAAGTGATGAGTTAGCGGTTTCAACGACGCAATTGGCAATCTGTGTAAACTGCTGGTTCGTTTTGCAGCGAATGATTGCCTAAATAGCTCTATGCCGCTACCCGCTGCTAAGTTTGGTAGATAGTGGTAGTCTGAAAATGCAAAGGTGAATGACCGCATCTTCATTATGCATCTGCACGTGTGTATTTAGACACGATTGATTCATATACAGTGTTTCTTATTCATTTTTAAAAGTGCTCCCTCTTATTCCAAGCTTGCAATATCATCTAGTGAAGGTCCGGGTCGCTCTCGTCGCTCGCGGACTTCAATGCCGGGGCCAATGGGGTGAGCTCGTCTCCGAGATAGAGGGAAGACCTATGATACATGCAGACAGATTAGCGAGTCAATTTCCATGGAAGTCTTGAATATAGCTTAATCTGAGGCTTGAAAAGGAGAGAAACAGGAGCTGAATCCTCTTGAATTGGAGTCTCTAGTCGCATAACTGACCTTTGTGCCGCCCCATCCTAGTCTGAATGCGAATTCATGAGCAAACAGCTCTCCAAACCCCAGCATCATGCCGTTGATAAATGGTAGCACCAAGTTGATGGCCGCGCTCCGTATCAACGACCAGGCTGTCGGAGGATTGTACAAGATAACCGGCGAGTTTGATGACGATGGTGACGATACTTCGTTGCCTGGGGAGTACTGCTCGCTGTCCGACCGCATGGTGACGCCAGAGTCGGCCAGATGGGCGCTGAGATCGTCGGTCGACATCGTGATAGCTTGTCCAGATGGAATTTCCTGATGCCCGCTGGTCGGAATTGATGCTGGACAAGGTGCTCGCAAGCTATGATGTACCTCCGTTTACTTGGAGTAAAGCCGATACGGAGCAGATGCTCGGCTTAGAAGGAAGCTGACATAATGCAGCATCGGGATCGGTGGATCGCTAATCCGGTGGGGTCAAGCGTCAAGCACCCGCTACTTTTAGGTGCCGCGCCAAAAGTGCGAAGCGTGTGGGACAGCTTGCATGACGAAAGTGAGCCGCTGCCTTGCTTTGGTAATCGAATCAAACGGCTATCAAAGGAACAGGTTATCTCTTTGCTGCATCGATAGCGCGCGTTTGCAAGAAAAAGACAAGAAAAAAACCGGTAGCTGCAGTTTCAGCTTCATCTCTCTGCTCAACCACATATTTTTTTTTTAATTCTAAACCCTGTTTACGACCCCTCACATAGCTTCTCACCACCATGGCGGAGGTTCCAGATCGGGATGAGATGGTACGGAATTTTGTTACCATGAGCGGCGCCTCAGAAGAGCTGGTCAGTATAGTCATGCCGTGGGAATATCACGCTTTTTGGAAGCTCGCCGATCCTAACTGATTGATACAGGCCATTCAGTACCTTGAAACAAACGGCTGGGATATGTTGGCCGCTTGCAACTCCTACTTCCACGACGAGGATGAGCGAAACGACGAACGACGTAGGCAACAGGCTGAGGAGGGCACGCTTGAGCAGTACAGCGGCCCACGAACTTTGGATGGTCGCCCTGCCCCTCAAGAAGACTTCTCCAGTGCGGCCTCTCGGAAATCGAAGCAACCGAAGAAGAAGGGAATTGCCACGTTAGGATCACTAGGAGGCTCAGCTGCCCACCATGATGACGATGATGAGGAAGACGACTACGATGATGAAGACGAAGACGATGGACGGGGCAATCTGTTTGCCGGCGGCGAGAAGTCTGGACTTGCGGTACAGGATCCCACATCAGAAGGTGGCTCGAGGAAGATTATCAGTGACATATTGGCCAAGGCCAAGGCGTGAGTAACGTGGATGCTGTCTGTCGGATATAATAGCTTTCTAATGCTTTTACAGGAACTCACGTCAATCAGATGCCAATCCTGAAGCCGGCCCTTCTCGCCAGACTCATTTCCGCGGTACCGGTGTAACACTTGGAGGAGACGGCGTAGAGAGCCGAAGCATCCCCGATCCTCGCGGTGCTGAACAGAGACCTACTGGACCTCCAGTGGAACGAGTGCTTCACATCTGGCATGATGGATTCAGCATCGACGATGGCGAGCTTCGTCGTTTTGACGACCCTCAAAACGAGGCGGATCTCCAGCTGATTCGCTCAGGCCGGGCTCCTCTACATCTGATGAATGTCCAGCACGACCAATCTGTCGATGTCAAGCTCCACCAACACGATAGCCCATATAAACAGCCACCCAAGCAGTACAAGCCCTTTGCCAGTGCTGGCCATCGCCTTGGCAGCCCAGTCCCTGGCGCCACAGCCACGTCATCCTCGACCCAAACCACTGCTCCCTCTGGAGCTTCCTCGTCGTCTGCCGCACCCGCGCCAACCATTGACGATTCACAACCGACAATCATGATCAGAATCCAGATGCCTGACGGTTCCAGGCTGCCTGCCCGTTTCAACACTACGCATACGGTGGGCGATGTATACGGCTTTGTTCAGGGCGCTTCAGTAGAGACTCGTGATCGAGCCTGGGTCCTGGCAACAACTTTCCCCAACAAGGAGCACACAGATAAAGCTCTCGTTCTGGGTGAGATGGCCGAGTTCAAAAAGGGTGGAACGGCCGTTGTTAAGTGGGCATAGACAAGAGGGCAGGGAGATATGGGTTAGGCATTGAACTTAAGGGACAAAGGGATGCATTGCTTTTAAATCAAGTTTGGTAAAACTCACGTATAGATGAGTAGAGACCGGTTAAAAAAGGTCATATTTTAAGACAGAAAATCACAGTTACGCCTTATTCTTCCTTGGTTCTCACGTAGCCGTAGCCATCTGGAAAACTAACATACTTGGCAGACAGTTTACAAAAGTTATTAACTGTTGACATGCAAGTTTATACTACAGACTGTTTCTAAAGTATGTACAAAAAAATCAAAAACCAAAAAAGGAATCAGACACCAGAGTAGGTGTAAATTATAAACACTGCTGTTACCATTGAGAGGATTTACCAAGGTATTATTTGTTCCGAAACGCCTCGTTAAACACAGCCTGCTTCATAAAATCATTAGGATTTCTGTTCTCCCATCTCTTTATGCTTCCCACTCCTTAAGCCGATGGAGGCTGCGCAGCGGCAGTAGGCGTGGCTGCCGGAGCATCCAAAAATTTGAAATGCTCAATGGCAATCTGGCAGTTTAGCATGGCAGCATTGAATCGCGCCTCGCCGGGGGGCAGTACCACCATGAGATAGGTATTTGTGGTGAACTTGAGGATGAAGAGGCTAAAGCGCAGGCCGGCCTTGTGCTCCATGCGAATAAACTGCTCGGCATTGCGCGGCGTGCCGGTATAGCGCGATATACTCTGCTTGAAGTGCTTCATGATGTTGGACATGCGCTCCTGGCGGTCTTCTGTGGGGTTGTTGCGCCCTTCGGGAGAGGTCCATGACGAGACGGCAAGGAAGGACGTGCGTTCGAAGAGGAGCAGCTCCTCGGCCTCGATGGCAACGCCGAGGTTGGCGAGGTTGTGCTCAATGACGGCGAGGTTGGGGACCAAGTCGTGGATGATGGACGCCCAAGCCTTGTACAGGCTCTGGTCCCAGATGGACGTGGCAAAGGGCGTCAGGTCGACGTTACTAATGTCCATGCCGACCGAGTTGACGTACTCGGCCGTCTTTTGGCGCACGAGTCGCACACGCTCGTCGTAGACGGTCTCCCGGGAGTTGGGCACGACGAGATCCATCTTGTGGACGAGGATGTACATCTTTGCGGCGGGGGAGTACTGCAGCAGGGCGGAGAGGATGGAGACGTAGGTGGCCAGGTCGCGGTCGACGTCGCGCGACTCGATGTCGAAGACGTAGATGAGCACGCCGACGTTTGAGAAGACGTGGACGCGCTGCTGGGAGAGGTAGTTCTCCATAAAGGCCTCTTGGCCGCCGCAGTCCCAGAGGTTGAGGGTGAGGTTGCCGAGGAACTTGACGTGGGAGAGGTCGATGTCGATGGTGGCGCCTCTGTAGATGGAGTAAGTATGGAGCAAGCAAAAAGAGAGAGGAAGACAAGAAAAGATAGAGAAGGGAACTCAGAACTCACAATCTTCGAGTATCGCGCGCAATGTAGTTGCTGAAGATGATGCTGCGCATGCTCGACTTTCCGGACCCGGACTTGCCCATGAGGAGGACTTTCTTCTTCTTAGGCTTCTTGACCTCATTCCGGATATCAGAGCCGGCATCCGGTGGTGGAGGTTCGCCAAAAGAAGCCATGAAGAGAGCTGGTTGTGAAATGGCAGCGAATGAACTGGGCTGTTTGTGATGTTGGAGGAAGTAAAGAGGTTGAAGATGGTTGTCACAGAGAGAGGCTATGGGCGGTACATGCAAGGTACCTGCTAGCAGCGCGGGAGCCTCTTTAGTGTCGGAGTACCTGTACGCGGGCATGAGCACGTGCAAGTGCTGGTGTAGCTCTCAGCTGTAACTAGGTGCGACATTGGGATTTTATTCGGCTCTATTGCGCTTCTATAAATGGATGTATATGTAAATTTGCATCCTTGAATCAGCCCTCTGCAGGCCATAATATATACGAGAAAGTGGCTTTGGAAGTACATACTGTACTTTGAGCATACTAAAATGCAGCCGAAAGCTCCAAAAGCTGGAGCTCAACGGCCATCGTTATCAGCTCCTCTCTTATCGCTGACATGTCTTATGTAATCCGCCACCTAAGCATCTGAGCACCTCTGAAACCACATGTCAAGTCAAGCAACTCCAAATCCAGAGCATCGCGTCACTCTCTCCAAAACGTCATCCCCGTCACAATTTCCTACGCACCGCCACCACATCTCTCCCGATTGACAATGTCGCAATACTACAACCAGTACGGGGCCTCTGCATCTCCCTCAGCAACTGAGAACCTCCAATTCTACCATGGCTCCTACCAGGCCGCACCCTCACAAGCTCCCCCAACCAGCTACGGCGTCCCTCCTGGCGGCGGCTACCGCGAACAGACCGGCTTGAGGACGGGATGGCTGGCGGCCTTTTCCGCAGAGGGCTACGACAACGAGCCGTCATTACGAGAGGAGCTTGGTGTCGATTTTGCGCACATGCAGGCCAAGACGCTTGCCGTCCTTAATCCTTTTTCTCCTATCGAGCGGCTGGAGCATGTTATGAACGACTCTGATTTGGCTGGACCTTTGCTGTTTGTGGTTTTGTTCGGCGCCTTTTTGCTTTGCAGCGGGCAGGTTCACTTTGGCTACGTTTACAGTTTGGCGGTTATGGGCTCAACTACGTTGTATATGATTCTCAGCTTGATGACGCCCGACACCCCGCCGGGATATCCTGGGGCCGAGCCCACGGCTAGCACACTTACATTTACTCAGAATGCCAGTGTGTTAGGGTATAGCTTCTTGCCGCTGGTTCTTACGTCATTGGTTGGTGTGGTTATGCCTCTGGATTGCATGGCGGGATACATCATTACGAGCTTGGCTATCTGCTGGTCGACTTCAAGATCAAGCGCCATCTTCTGTGGTGAGTACGATTGAAAGCTGGACAAACAAAGAAGGATGCTTCTTTGTTGAGTGAATAGATATAACTAACTTGTCTTAGCCGTCGGCAAAATGAAGGATATGCGCGGACTGGTTGCGTACCCGGTAGCCCTGTTCTACGTTGGCTTCGGCATCATCACCATCTTCAACAGCCGAGGGAAGGCGCAATAAGTTGGAGGAAGCGATTAGGGTTAGAGTTATCATTGATATTGGAATCAGATATGGGAACAGCGCACAACGAGGGGCGAGGGCTTGGCTTCCTCTGAGATGTAGGTATCGGGGGATCATGTCGGCTTGTGGCCCTTGCCGCTTGGCAGCTTGGTACAGTGGAAAAGAATTGACTTTACTTGGAGCGATGGTTTCGGCAATGGAGCAACATCCTCGTCACCGAGCGGAGAGAGGACGCATAGAGGTTTATAATGGAGTCCTAAAAAGTGGTCTGGCTGGCTTCTTGGTAGCCGAGCTCCTAGCGAATATCGCGTGTATAATAAATAATTATTTACGAAGCAGATGTGCTTGGTGCTGCTATTGGTGTGTTTTGCGAGCTGCGAGCGATTTCGCAGGTTCGCGAGACTTGAGATTATGGCTTAGAAATGAAGGCTAGCCACCACTCGCGCATCGATGCAGTCTCTTACTCACCCGACGAACGCGCCTTTAACTACTATCATCTTTCGCCTATTTAGAACTTGTTTGTCGATAGAAGTACTGCACTGATCCGCAACCTCAGATGGAAAGGAATATTCATATCCAAGTTTAGGGATGGTCATTCGTCGCTTGCCTACACTGAGAGACAGCCCACAGTCCATATAATCGGTGGAGACAACCGCAAAGACCCTACACAGACAGAAATTAGAAGACACTAGACGTACGACTAGAGCTTGGAAGGTAATCGACGTATTATGCATATTTGATGTAATTTATCGGCGCTGCAGGTAGGGGTCAAGATGAGCGATACTACGGGCCAGCATTCAAGATATATACAGAACTCGTTTATAGGTTTACACACCACATAGTCTTCATCATAGAAATACGCTAGTTACATATTCACAACTAATAATCAAGTCACAGTTCTCGATCCCTGATACAACTTTGTAATTTTCTATACAGTCACAACTGTTTTCAGATGTAATAGATCAAACTCGTCATTATTCATAAACTGAAGCCTAGATAATTCACAAAGAAAAGTCTCCTGCTCATAATAATTCCTAATTGGTATCATCCATAAAGTCAAGCCAAACTCATATCGTTAATCGTACACAGCATTCTGGTAGAACATTTAGAAAAATCAGCACTCTTTCGCATCGTCCCTCTCGCTATCGCTTAGGGGATGATCTTGCGGCCAGAAGCATCAACGGTGGTGGCAGATCGACTATCCACACTCGGGTCCAGCTTGTTCAGAATGTCATGTCGATGAGGTCCTGCCGTCGTTGGGGCTGGTCCTCCAACTCCCGGAGGGAAGATGGGCCTGGCATTTCCCCCAGTTCCCATGCCTCCTCCAGCTCCAACTCCAGCGCCACCTCTAGCTGCAGCTCCCGAGCCAGCTCCAGTGCCGAGTCCTACTCTTCGGCGGTGGTCTGCGTCAGAGTCGACTCGCGGATCAGCAGCATTGGCTAGGCGCGAAGTGTGAGGACCATATGTGCCCTCGGGAGCATTTCGAGGCACGGAATTGTTGCCAGGGACAACGTTTGTGCCCATGGTGTAGTAGTTGCCAGCGCTGGGCAGCGTCGGATCGGCAGCATTGCTGCCGTAGGGGTTGTTGCTGCCCATGACGCCTCGGCCGTGGACGGGGGCTTGGCCCGGGACTCCGCCAGCCATTCCTGCGTTGTGGTGAGCACCGGTGAGGACCTGCATTCCGCCCGTTCCACTGTCGACGGTGGGATCCAGCTTATTGAGGATGTCATGGCGGTGCGGTCCGGCGGTGAAGGGAGCCGGTCCGGGGAGGTTGGCGTTTGCGGCGTTTGTATGGCCGGGGCCGGAGCCGTAGGCGGGGCCCGGGCCTGCAGCGCCGGAGGCTGCAAGGTGTTGCTGCTCAGCTGCGAGCGCCTGGTTCTTTTTGCTGGAAAGAGGCATTGTGGTGTTGTGGTTCTTTTTTATTTGTTTTTGTTTTGATAACTAATGTCTTGTGTTTGAGTATCTGTATTGGAAGCGCTATCCCTACCTTGCACAACGGCTCTTTTATAACCATTCAGGCGCATCCCGTGGCAATTCAATGACATGCATCCATGATGTCGACATGACGGCCCATGGTTCACGATAGCCCCCACCAAGTCTGACAATATCCAAGAAATGGAATTCCTATCTTGGCCTCTGAGTGCCGAAACCAACAAACTACGTATTCTCGAAATCTGGGGGTTCCTGATGTGTGGCGAACGCACGACGATCATGACGTCTCCACTAGCCGGGCTATGATGGTAGAGCCACTTGTTTGCGGGCAATAGCACCAGACGCGTATTACCGGTAGTGGCACGCTACATGCAGATCATTTTTAGACTATGGCTCTTAGACTTTACGGGTACCTATCGACATTGAGTGATGCTGGATTATCGTTGCGTTCTTGGCTCATTTGGGATGATGACGGTGTTTTACCTCCCAACGACGTCACCATGACTGGAATTGTATGGTAAAGGATGTTTGGCCATCACGGTGAGATGGTTTTTACTGATGGAATGACTAAGCCTTTATGATTGAACAAAACTGAATTGCCCTAGAAACTATCTTTGTCGCTTATTTTCTCCCATGGTATACATGATGAACTTGCAGGCCCGCTTCTCCCAGTGTAGAGAGTCCTGTAAACGACCAGGATATATCATAACATAACACATTTCGACTACTTTCCGAAGTAGCAATATTGAGAAACAAGGTATTATGGAAAGATGGTAATCAAAAGAAGACTGACTATAACGAAATCGTAGCAATATACCCACCCCAACGTCCGTACTCGCATGCTCAAAGAAAGGAATTCGTCACGCTGAAACTCAAAAGCCAAAACAGGGAAAATGCCTATTCCTCGCCCGACTCCCTGTGTGTCGGAGTCTGGCTTTTCTTTTCAGCCGCCTCGACGTTTTGGGTCTCGCCCTTCTCCTCATCCGCCAGCTTCACGCCAGTCTCTCCATTCGAGTCGTCCCTCTCGACACCAGCAACAACGCCTTCAAAGCTGCGGCCACGCCGCTCGGGGCCAACCATAACAGTCACAAAGATGCCCATGGCTATAATGGCCGTGGCGATTCCCATGACGGGGCCGTATGCCTCGGCCTTCTCGCCGCCTTTGATGGTGATGAAAGTATGCTCAGCGATGGCGTTGACGATCTGGGCCGAGGGAGACGAAATCATGTTGCCCAGCTGGTATGTGACTCCAGGGAAGGACGACCGGAAAGCAGGAGGAGACAGCTCGTTGAGATGGATGGGGATCACGCCCCATGCGCCCTGGACGAAGAACTGCATGAAGAAAGCTGTGGCACTCAGCGCCGCCTCGCTTTCGGGCAGAATCCAGGCGGGGATCAAGATGGCGGACATGAGCGCCGCGACCATCATCAGGCGGCGACGGCCAAAGAATTGGCTGAGATAGCTGATGATGGTGCCGCCAACGGAGGCGCCAACCTTCATCACGATGGAGGCGCGCGACGCCCCGGCGTTGTCCAGCTTCTTCTGCTCCAGCATGAAGGTTGTGAACGAGTCCTGCGACGTGTGCGAGTAGTAGTTGAACCACGTCATGAGGATAACGCAATACACAAACATCTTCCACTCCTGGAAGAGCATCGTCCGCGTTTCGCGCCAAAAAGCACCTGGAGATGAGGCTTTCTTGCCGGCCTTTTTGGCGTCCAGAAACTGCTGCGATTCCGGGAAGCATATGCGGAGCAGGCCGACGCCAATGGATAGTCCCGCTGAAGCCACAAATGTTAGGCCCGATTCAGAAAGAAACAAAGAAAACTCAAAAAGTTGGGGCAAACGAACCTCCGATCCAAAAGACGATTTTCCAGGATTCGACGCTGCCTCCAACGCCGTAATTGGCCGACGCAGCCAAGATGTAGCCTACTGAGTAGCCCTGCTGGAGGAAGCCCGACATCAAGCCACGCGCGTTGGATCTGAATGCCAAGAGATGTTAGTTTCCTGAAAGCGTTATAGACAATAAGCCACGTAGTTGTCGACCCGATTAAGTACAGAAAGAGAAGGATCTAGATTGCAAAACGAGGGTTGGCTACTTACGGGCATTGCTCCAGCGCCATGGCTATGGCGTTGCCGTACACACCTCCCATGAATAGGCCAAACAAGCTGCGCACCGCCAGAAACTCCGTGAATGTCCTGCAGTAGATTGTAGCAATCTGAAGACCTCCCAGTACCAGCATGTTGAAGACCATGGGCCATTTACGACCCCATTTATCTCCAGCCAAGCCAAAGAAGGCAGCACCGGCGGAGCGAAGCAACAGCGTCAGAGTGATGGCCGTTGTAATGTCCGTTTTGGACCGACCGAAATACTTAGACAGCTTGACTGTCTGGATGGAGAGTGCGTGAAAATCAAATGCGTCTGCCGTCCACGCGAGCCAGCCGACGATGAAGAAGATCCAATCTTTGAGCGAGAGCTGGGCGAGGAGCGTGACGGGGTTCTGGATGGGATCTGGTTCATGCCACTCGCATCGCGTCTCACCGTAGGCATTGGTGAGGACTACGCGCTGCTTCCAGACGAAGAGGTCACTCCATGACTGTTTGGCTGTGGCGAGAACGCCTTTGGCCAGGTCGTCGGCAGGCTCATGTTGTGTTGAAGGGGTGCTGGCGCTGTCTGACATGGTTACCAACTTGTTGGTTTGGGCTGGGCTGGTTTGGTAGCCAGCAAGCAAGATGGGGAAGAATACAAAGCTGGGAAAGTATGAACCGAATTTGATTAATTTCTTGTCTTGATATATGCGTCTGAGAAGGGGTTATATATGCGTATAGAGAAGTATGATGGGTGGAGCAGCGTTGACCTGACAAGATACGTTGGCTTGATGGGAAAAAAGTCGGAATGAAGCCTGGCCGAAAGCGATGAGAGTTTTACGTATAAACTTTTCGGAGCATTGATACGATATGGAGAAAAAAGAATGTCTAACACACTACACTAGTACAGGAGCTAGACAATAAAGCATGTCGCTACAGTAAGATCGTCAGAGTGAATGCTTTAATGTTTCCCCATATGTGAGCGGGCGTATAGTCACATGGCCTCATGAACCAACTGTTGAAATTCACCGTGGAGAGAATTAGACATCCAAACTTTCGGGGCTACTTTTCTTTTTGCTGAACTGTGGCTGGCCTTGATGAGTCTGGACTTATATATAAACTTTTTTCTGCCCGCCTTGTCTGCTCTCCAAGCCACAGCTTCAAATTCTCTTGCCCGAACACGAAGCCTTGACAGCTTGCTTGAGAGCCAATTATCAGCAGACCTCGGCCATATCTCCCTCATCTCGGCCTGGGGAAATACGGCGAGGCAAATCTGAAGGCGTCCTCTAGGAATGCGGGGAAGATGCGGAGGGAATATGTAGGTTCGAATGAAGAGGGGAAACACAAGCATATTGACGGGCAAACTATACTTTTTTTGAGCCTTGGAATCTTGGCAACTAGACCGATATAAGGCCGTAAGAATTCGGGGAATAGAAATGGTTCGTCTTGTCAGGATGGACCGACTGGGATTAGGAGAGAAGGAGGGCGCATAGACGTTACCTGCTGTGTTTCGGAAAGCACCGCGGAATAATGGACTGAGTTATTATAAGTTTCCGAATTGTCCCGAGCATGAACAATTAGTGATATAATTATCCTACCTAGGTAATTACTGCTGCCGGGGATTTTAAAAATAGAATGAAGTGATTGTCACTGAAGCTACAGGTGACTTTGAGTTGGTCCCTGTGAAGAGATGGGTGTATACATGTACCTATGATTGACAACGGCGTCGCATTTGCTTCTAATACCCATTAGCTTCTACGTATAGAGTTCAGTTCCTATTTCTCGAACTTCTACGTTCGCCATATGTAATACCTTCTGGCTGCCTAGTGAGCATTTGGACATCAAGGCTTATATTTTAACTTGTTTTTATGCTTAAGCGCTCCTTCCATTTGAAGTGTTGCGTGCGGGGAATGCAACCCCCGAGTTTATCAATCAGCTACAAGAGATCCTTGCTAGTTCTGGACTCACTCACTGTCACACCACCTTCATTGATTAGTGACTGACGCCCAGAAGCGTTGGCTCTTGAGCTAGATATGTTGTGTGGGAGGACTAGGTTAAAATAGGATGGAGAATAAAGCCATTTTGATTCACACAATGCAATGGCATCGAACATGGTGCGTACCAAGAGACTTGGCATTACTTGGCTGTTATTCGCGAAGCCATTGTGGCGATCATGGTGGCAGAACTACGGCATATTTGGGCTTGCTTTAAAACTTACACTGGGCGTTTTTAGTGGTGAATATGTTCCGATTGAGAGAAAGGGAGGAAGGGAGAAGGCCAGAGCTACCTTTTCTTCATGTGTCTCTTGGTCATTAGTCAAATTGAAGCGGAAAAAATAGAGATGTTGCTTCGCATCCCTAGTTCCTTGGCATTATGATTACCATGGCTGATACGGCATATGGTAAGCTCATCTCGATGGGAGGCGGAATTCACCGTTGATCTAAACGGTTGTTTTAGCTCTTCAATTGATAAGTACCGTTGAAAAAACAATTTAACAAACATAGGAGAAAAACCTCTAATTTAAACAAAAAATTATTATCAGCGATTGGAGAAAAGACGTCTCCCTTTACATGCAGGGATACCGCTATTGCTACTTCGTCGTGGAGCTTCAAAATGCAGTCTCGTACCACCTCTCCTCAGCCATTAATTTCTTTTGTGTACAGTCATTCATGTTATTTACATTCATTTATATGTTTTTCTTCTTCTTTCACTTCATTTGCTTATTTTCTTAATTTTTTTCCAGAGGAAGTTCATAAAATATGGGAAATGATTTACCCCAAAATACTGAGGCTTCCGCTAACGCCAACCTTGATTACAAGCTTAAATCCAACGGTTATGTGGGGGTACTCCAATTTTCCACAAATGACAAAAATGATATGAATGAAGATTGAAGAATCACAATTATTTACCAGTCTAAACACAGTTCCCCCTCTTGAAGTTTTGTTTCCCCGCTTGGCACGAGAATATTCCGGCCGGCAAATGTGATCTTCGTAGTCTCCTCACTAAACATAGTGGTTAAGCCTAGCCTTGATGACTCTCTCTCATTGATGCTCCACCGAAACGTGTCGTGTGGCCTTGATGCAGGCACGGCATGCAACTAGATCAACATTATGCTCCCTGGAAACTTTGCGAATCTCTCTGGTGGATTTTGTTCCTCTTATACCGAAACTGTGACACTCCAGTTTGACACACATATTCTTTCATGGGTCTGAAATACTAAATCACCTCGTCTACCAAGCACAAAGTTTGTCGTTGTCCGTCTTGATGGTGCAGAGGCAGACAATTTCGAGGACGCGCAAGACATCGCTTCTTCATAAAACTTTACAGGCCATCGTACTTGCAAAAACTATGCCCAAGGTACTACGGCATTACGGATGCTATCGCCAGGTCTGTAGCTAATTGTTGAAGCTTATTGTCCCCACTATTCCTTACCCGCATTCCAACAGTATCAAGGTGTCCTTTTCGCAAAACCTGGTCGCACAAATGAGCACGAAGGTTTAAAATTGATTCGTTTGGCCGGTTGATGACCTTTGTCGCTTCTCTTATATGTCAAAGTGATCATTACGTATTTATGTAACCCACATTTTGGAGCAGTGCTTTCATCTATATTTTTTCCTGGAAGAATCTTTATTCAATGGTTCTGCGAGTTACAAAGTAAAACATGTCCGTTGGAGCAGTTAGAAAGCAGATTACCCGCCGCCTCACTTCCAGTAGCCAACTGTGAATCTTCGCCCCTTAGTTGACGATCAGCGTATTCTGTTAGCACATGATGTAAAAAAACGAATGATAATTAGAAGTAGGAAGTTCCGCTGAATTATCTTAGCGAATAACAATAATACAGTTTGGAAATCTTCGTCTCAACAAAACTTCCCATATGGGAGCTTAGATATAGATTGAGCCTGTCACGATGTTTGTGCGTAGGTAGTGCTTACTATTAGCTCTTCATGCTTAAAGTAGCTATAAACCCAGTGTTATAACAACCTGACCAGCCCACCCTATAACTTCACCCAGAGTATTGGCCGGGCTTCCTTCTCAATCAGAGCATATCCGAGCACATAGCAAGTTTCACTGGAGCACACTCAATGGATATGGTTGAGAAGATTCGCTATTATGCGCATACGAGTTCCGGGTAGCTTTGGTGGAGATAAAGATCAACATGTCTAGGATTAAGAAGCCGAATTCGAGGTCTGAGCATAAGACTTGTATTGGTTCAGTAATCTAGAAGGATATAGTCTGTGTTTGAACCGAATTAAGTACAAGAATTTTTCAGAATGCCATGCGAGTGGCTGTGTTTGATGATCGCAACATTGTGCGGCATTGTTTTACTAAGGTCTCATCGTAAAAGGCTAGCCAGTGCACTCATTTTCTTCATCTACAATAAAGTCAAAGAAGGCAAAGAGAAGCCTTTCCACATCATAGGCAAGGATAAATTGGCTGGATAAGCATATATTAACTAAAACACACACTGCCAACCGGTTTTAAGAATACATTCGGGTCGAGTCCATCCCCTTGTCAATTGAAAAACAAGTCGCCCTCCTAATAATCCATCGCCAACGCCATTGTACGCAAACTTCCTCAAGTTACAGTCCAGTCGCAAGAGCGGCCTGATGAAAGCGGTGGACCAGCGAGAGTAATTTACTGGGGAAGAGCATCCTGGCACAAAACACCGAGACCGGCCTTACAATATGGTTAGTATTACTCTGCCATATAATATGGGCAAATCAACTTACAATGCCAACGGTGCAGCACTTGGCCTGGAGACCGACCCTGCCGCAGATAGCGCTCAATGGGTTGAGGACAGAGGAAACCGCGGTAGCTATAGTGCAGTTAGTATGAGACGACTGTCAATTTAGCAAAAAAACGTCAGACTTACGAGTCTTGCAGTCCAGGTAGAGGAGGTCGAGGATACCAGCACCGCAGCACTGGGGAATGTTGTTGGTGACACCAGCAGAGCAAGGGCCGTTGATGCCATCACGCTCGACGACGACCTCAGTAGCAGGCGCGGCAACGGCCAGAGAGGCGAAAAGAGCGACGATGGTGGTGAATTGCATCGTGAAAGAGCTGTTGTGAAGTACTGTAATCTTGATTGTTGCTGAAGCTTGCAATGGCGATGATGAGAGGAGAGGGAATCCAACCTGAAGGTGGACACAGGGCCTCTATTTATGCCTCGGAAGGTCGGCTCAGCGTCGCGCGTTTCCCACGAGCATTTGTTTTGTTTCGTATAAACATCATTGTCACCGCCTCGACTCACGCATGTCGGGCAGTTCTTGTGGCTGCCTGGAAGACACCATCTCCCACTCCTTTGGATATTGATGTGAGACCTCCTTGCCTCCTTTGACAGTTTTTTCGGGCCAGTCATATGTAATGCTTAGGCTAAAAAACTAGCCAGTAGGAGAAAACCGTTGAATAACTCATACCCGTCGGAGCGGACCGGCCTGTATTCTCCTAAGGGCTGGATACCTAACGGTCGGATGTGAGTCCTATTGCCAAGGAGCTGAAAGACATTAAACGCCCGTGAGATACCGAATTGGTGAGTGTTCTTATTACTATTTGAGACAACACACCACTCTGCGTCGCTGTATTTGGGATAAAAAGCCTATTAGGCGTGGAGAGCGTGCGAGACATTGGCCTCCCTTACATAGCTATGGGGATATTCGTTGGCTAAAAATTGCCAACGTGTTTCCAGCCACAGGCAATATTATGACAGGTTGTCTTGGCGGAGGATGAAAAGGAAGAGAACGGGAAGGGGGCGGAAAAGGACACACAATCTTGTCGCAATATACAGCTTGATAGAGTACTGCGATTCGTGTAAAAGGAGGCATACAAGAATTGAAATGACCAACGAAGTTTGTTGACCGAGTGGATTACCACAAATGATAAGCCATGTAGAAGGAATGGATATGACTTAACGCACATATCTACAGGTTCCTAGCTCAAACCGGCGCAGGAGATATTATGGCGAAGCGAATGGCTGAGGAATGGCAAACAGTTGGATATTATTTATTGGGCCATCTCACAGCTAAACCTGTGTCGATCTAGGGAGCTCAGTAAAAAAACACTTGAAACCTCGCTGTCTCAGGCTCAGCCCGTAAGCCTGGGTCGAGCATTATCTTGGAGAACACAGGTCGATGCTTTGCAAAACGTGGCAATATAAAGGCAGAAGCAGTTTTTTTTTCTCTGTTAGTCAGCTTAAAATATTAACATCATTAAGCTCTAAATGCATTGAGTGACAGTAATAGCGAGCTCCTAACAGGCGGACACCGAGATTTCTCGACAGAGAGGTATGCAATATGTTCTGTGCAAAGCACATAATATCAATTACGCCATCCAAATGATTCTTTCCGGAAAAGAGATTCACATTTTCAATATTAGGCCTCCTTGCATGCAAGAGTGTATGTCATAATGAAAACGGAATTTGAACGGGGTCGACTGTTTATCGCCGACAGCATACAGAGGTCTCACACATGCGTCCGGTGAGAACTGCAGGGTTCAGGTCTTACTCCAGGGAGAAATACAAGCATGTGTACGGAAAGGGGATAGAAAGGAAGAGGTCACGTTCGATTTTACAGATTCGCTAAGATGAATTGCTTCGTTTGACACGTGCGGCTGAATCTTGGCAAGACGAGCGATGACAAAAGAGGCATCACATGCAGCCTTACTGTTGCTGCTACAGAGCTTCGCTTTTTCATCTTCCCAGATCTGATTCAGCTCGTGTTCTCGTGTACTCGTTAAGCTCTGTCGATCTTTGCCGATGAAGAATGGCTCTAGAGAGTAGTTGAAATGCTGACCCCATTTTCTCTGATTGAATCACATACCACTATCCTGTTAGTCCGTCGGTCCTTTTTCGGTCGAGAAAATCATGATGCGAACAAAGCATAATGAACGTTTTACTCGACGCAAAACAAAAGAATTAACAGCTGTTGAGATGTGTCGTGCGATGGTATGCTGGCATTTGCGCTTACTAACTGATGAGTCTGAAAAAGATAGAATCCGCCGCATATGCCTTCTATGCACTCTTACTAGCCTCATGCCTCGATACCATATCCTTGCAATAAGCACAGCAAATTTGGAACAAACCAGCTTATGCATAAGAAATTAAGTGATCTCACTTTACAATTCATTTCCTGAAAACATACGTTACTCCGGCGAGGCAATGAGAATTACTTTCCATATACAGTCAATGGTTAACATTATTACAATACATTTGCATAAAAAAAGTCTCTGGAATTAATCGAGCCAAAGAAGGCATCAAGAAGACCACTGATACGGCTGAGATTCCATGTTTTAGATTGTCAGATACGAGTTATCCTTTTCTCTTTGTTAGACCATGTGTGATTACTACTGAGTGATTGACGTCAGCTACGTACCCATGAGAGGCTTTCAATCTGGGCTATCTTACTAGCCATAACAGACTTTGGATAGCGTTACACATTCTGGGGAATAAGTAATGGTACTGACAAGCGAAGCTGTAACTGGAAATTCGGAGAAAATGGCAGTGCAACGTAACACGGCATCTGATGCCAAAAGATTTGCAATTGGTAACACGATCTGATCTGTATTGCTCAGATGTAGTAATACTAGTCGGAGCAATAGCAACTTCGTCTGCAATATGCATAGCAGAAGAGATAGATATGCTGATTAACGGAGGCTGTGAGGCCTTGGTACCTACTATGACTCCAAACTACCTTAAGCTGGTAACATTTGCTATGTGCGTGTCATATACCTAAGCAATATCAGTTTCATAATTGCACATGACCCATCTCAACACTGGTTGAGACAGTTTCGACAATACATATCTACATCACTATGTGTACGATTGAAGACATTTTTACATTACAAATCGTAAATTACTCGTGCCATCGCTTTCGTCGATGCTCCAGGACCAGGGAATCGGAATATGCACTCACTGCAGCTGAATCACCGTCACCACCGAAACCTGGTCTTTTTTGTACGCAGCCACTTGATAGACGATGCCACCATCACCCAAGTTAATCGACAAAGGAATTCAGGCTACATCTCATCTCATGTGCCGTCCCTCCGCAAGTCTTTCCATTAGTGGCGAAGAATGCGCCCAATGACAGCTAAAAAAATATGCATGTTGGGTTACTGCGCAGCCTAAATCCTACCCCCGAATTAGACAAGCATTCTCAAGATCCGGATTTTTATGGCCAAGGCTGGCCCGCTACTCCACAAGGAAGCGAACAACAGGGGCTCTGTGCCTCTTCTTTCTCGATGTTGGACCAAAGGATCGATGACAGGGTGCATGGAGGATGCAGGTTAATTAAAACCACGTGTAGCGTATGTATGTGGCCCTGGTCTCGAGAGCTCAGGGTCTATTATAAATTGTAAACACCACAATGTACGAAATCGTGCATGCGGCCAGACCCATATTGGGAGCCTCACACCACTGGGGCGCCTTTGGAGGGTTGATTACTTGGCAAGGCTGTGACGTTTTTGGCGTTGATACATCAATTACTAGATTTAGACCCTGACCAAGCTGAGAGGATCCTATCGGTTAATGCATGGATGGTCCAGTCCAGCTGCAGATGCGCTAAAAGTCATCCTTTTCTGCAGCTGATCCAATGAGGAAGCTTCGGGAATTTGAACTAGGTAGAATCATTTGTTCGGCGAACCGCAGTATACCACTGGGAGCCTCATATGGCCCAGGGCATATGCATGTGCTGGACCCTGCAGCGCGCAAGACGATATGGAGGCATGGGTTGCTATTGCTCCAAACCAGCAAACATCGTTGACGATATCGCGAACTGCCGTGTGGCTCCTCAGGGGTCCTGAGCATCTTGCACGCTGTGGAGTAGCGTCTGTCAATTACAGTAGTGTTTGTCAACTTCAAATGGTGTTGAGAGAATTACCCATGAAAGTACTTACTTGGACTAACGTATGGAGCAGTGTCCGCCCGCGATGCGAGCCGCAAGCTTGGCATTGGCCGATCGCCGAGAGTCTCAATCCGCATGATGCGATTGCTTCCGAGCGTTGAGGTTGCTTCAATTTGCGGCAGCATCACCGCAAACGCCGTGCTATCGGGCCGCCAGCTCCATGCGAGAATCTCGAGGCCTCGGATATCTTTTCTTTAATGCCGATTCTCAGGCAGCTTCGCGGCCGACGCTACTCGCGAAGCAGAAACATCCATGCGGGAAATGGGTGTAGAGCTCGGCTGGAAAAGCAGGCGGGCAGCTTCTAGGCAGTCAGCGCGCAATAAGCGGCTGAAGCTGCGATCAAAATGGATTTGATCGTGTTGAATTTTGAATCAAGGCTGATATCAGCGAGGACGGAGTAACTACTGGCCCGGCCTATTGAGTTGGTACTGGCCTAATTGTACAGCTCAGCGTTTGCGTTGGCAGGTGCAACCGCTGTTGGCCCTGTAAACAAACATTGCAGCAGAGATCGATGTTGGAAGCATCTTGTTGGAAGCATCTTGTTGGAAGCATCTTGTTTCTCCCCGACCATCTCTTAGGTAACAAAGTCTTCGACCACCATGCTGCCGACATCATCAGACATCAAACCCCGCCACTGCAGCAGGGTCCTCGGGGTTGAATAGTGCATTCATTCCGGTCAGCTGCAGCTCTCCGCCGCTGCATTACCGAAAACCAGGCTTTACTGTACGAGTACCGAGCAACACTGTAAAGGCAATTGGTAATGCGGTAACTGTCTCCCCAGCCAACTGGCCATGATCAAACGACATGAGGTGACACCGCAGCTAACTTAGACGCCACTCACCAGTGCCTGCGACGTGTCTGAGGCCCCCCTTTGGCGGCCAAGCCGATGGAGAAGTCAAGAGTCCTCCGATGGCGAGTCCCCAACGACGTTGCTGGCCCGCGGCCTTTCCCCTACGAGGGCGGCGATGCAGCTCGCGTATGCACAAATGTCCCAGTCCGGAGTAGACATGGAGTGCATGTGGAAGACTGACAGGTCAATTGAGCCATGAGTCGCACTGCTAGTACTGCCACGTTGATGCTCTGTCAGTGGTCTGTCCGGGGAACGACCAGATCAGCGCCGTCACGACCGCCTGGAGGGCGATGGAGGGCGATGGAGAGCGATGGCAGGCCCTGGTCTGATGGTATCAGATTTCGCTACCGCAAATCTCTCGCGTGGCGGATGCAACAGACATGCTAATTTCTCACCGCCTGTCACTCGACATGTCCGGGCCCCTGGCCGCGGCCCTGGTCCAATAACCCTGCCGTCCGGCTCTGGTTCGTTCGTCCAAACTTGGCTGGGGCCTCGTGCAGAAGGGTGCGCCATGGCACCCCGCCCGCTTTCCTCGCAGCCTTTTCCAGCTCGCCTGTCCAATCAGCCGCCGTTGTCTCAACCGACTTGTCGGGACCCCTCCATCTCAGGTCCCCCTCCATCCCATCCAGGTTGCAACGCCGTTGATAGTCAAAACCTGCAGTTGGGAACGGCGAACCTTGGGACGACTAGCCCGGGACGCCGGCAAGACTGGGTGATGCAACAATATCGGCCGTGAAGATACTAGCAGTCGGCCCATCGTGCTTTGGATTCATTCTGGCCCGTGCTACGACACTTGGTGCTCCTCCTCCTACTACTCCTGGCAAGAGGACTAGGACTAGCTTGACAAGGGAATTGATCTTGGTCGTCTCGTCTAAAGCCACCTTTCGCCTCTTGCCGCCCCTAATCATGGCCCGGGCCGCAAGCCTGATGCCCATAAACACCATCTTGTTGCCATGGGTTAGCATAATGCGTATTACTAGCATTCCAACTAACCGAGTAAGCGTGAGCAACCATTCTGTTTGCAAAAAGTAGATTTAAAGCAAAGTTACGCCAGGCTAGGTATGTATTGATAAGAGACAACTAGTAAACAACTTCAACCAACACAGGCAGTGACGTTGTATCCATTCGATACGACTGGTCATAAACCGCCGTCAGTTTACTACTGCGGCAGAGGGGAGTCACTAGTCCGGCCTGCACGTACGGTTTCGAATCCTCTTCCGCGGCCGACGTATCAGTTTGTGTCGACCGCATCTAGCCTCCTCCTCCTCAGCTTCTACTCCAACTGCGTTACCCATTTTGTCCAGTCCGGGTCTTCCGTCAGCCGCTGAGTAGTCTCCGGTGCGGTCCATAGCATGATCTCGATGCCCCCATGGATCGAGGGTAGGACAATCACAAACCCGTCCATGAAGGCCGGAAAGGCCCATCGAAGGGCTTTGATGTCTCCAAGCTCGGGCCCCCAGTTTGCGGCCTTGAGCATCTCTCCGAGCCGAGAGGGTGCAGTGACTAAGACGTCCGAGTTGAGTGATGGGAGCAACTTGTTGGAGATATCGCCGGGATGCGTTTGCAGCGCCCCGGTTAGAGACCAGAGCTCGTCTGCGGTCCACTCCTCAATGGAAGCCGAAACCTTCTTCGCAAGTTCATGGACCAGTTCCACACCAGGTGTCTCTAGCTCTGCAGTAGTTGCATTAGCTCGAGCGAGGGCAATGGCGTTTCCTGGATACTCGGGTGCCAGTGGCGGTTCCACGCGCCTCCTTAGGTTCACCGAGGTTAGAAGCGAGCTCGAGGCGACTTGCTTCTCTGTAAGTCGTCGAGCCTTGCTCACCTGTTTCCAGATAAGCGCGGATAGCGTCGCATGGGACGTCACGGATGATTCCTCCTTTGTCTTTGGCTGCGTCGCATCGCACAGTTCGTCCATCTTCTCCTGGGTCATGGCCCAGTGAGATACGCGGATGAGCTTGGCGATTCCTTCGTGGTCGCCCGAGGTTGCCTTTTGCAGAACCTTGACCTGCAGGTCCGCCTGCAGCTTCTCGTATGATCCCTCTTTGGCAGGATGATACAGTGGGAATTCTGAGAGCGGGCGGTCCATGCCAGGGCTGTAGAGCTGAAACGCATCCAAATGCTCGTTGGTAAGCCACTGGTTGCGGTGGACGACGACACCCGTAGACACTGCGGCCACATGCTTGGCCCAGACCTCAACAAATGTGCCCATACCCTGGGCGTCCATGACCACATGATGGCCGCCAAAAGTCAAGACCAGACCGCCCTTGATCAAGGTCGCCTGCAAGGTCATGACGGGGGCTCGTTCAGAGTGCCCCAGCGGCTGCGAGGCATATTGGGACGCCGGCAACGCAGCAAAGGGAAAGTTGCGCCTGGCCAAGTCTTCATAGTCGACATCTGGCAGCTCCTTGACGTGAAACCAGACGCCCGAGTCCTTGCGGTATTCCAGCTGGATTGTGTTGCGCACGGGGTCCTTTGGAATGATGTCTGCGGCCAGAATCTTCAACTCGTCAATGGCCAGCGACAGAGCCTTCTTCAAATTTCGCAGAATTATGGGTCGAAGTGAAGGCTCGTCGACCTTGAAGAAGATCATCATGGGCAGAATGACCCTAACCATATACTGATCAAGCGGTGTGACATCAACAATGCCCGGCACAAGCGGGATGCTTGGCTGCACCAGAGTGCTCTCGGCCAGAGTAGGGACTGATCCCATGATGGCAAAAATGCGTGTTGGTTGAGCGAGAGAAGAATTGAACGCTGCGTCGTGACGATTGGCTTGGAGTTGGCGTTGTTTTATCGCAGGGTAAGCTTGCAATTTTATATACCTATTAGTGGTCTTTTGACGAGCGCCGCGGATGGGCCGATCGCCTCAAGCGCGTCTCCAGAATTTGGGCCCGGACACTTTTACGAGACGGGCTGGTTTTTGACATGCATGGCCTGGAGCTAGGGACTGCATTAATGCAACCCTTCTTTTTCGTTTCCCTTGCTGGCCCTTTTCTCTTCCCTCCTCCATCTTCGCCCCCATCCCATCCCATCCCATCCCATGCGCTGCAGCCAAAACTGGGGCGGCCGAGAAACGAGCTGGTTCCCTATGAAGTCAGCTTATTCAAGCGTCTCCTGCACTGTGGCAACTCCATATAATTCTGGCTGCGATCCCAGCTCGCATGTCCGCCTCTCTTTGTCTCCTCAACCCTCCAACCTCAACAATCCCTTCCCCTTGAGTCAATTCTGCCGAGCATGACTTCATCTAATCCCGTCGACCCCCATTGGCTCGATGCCAACGGGGATGAACCCATTGCCATCATAGGAGTAGCCTGCCGGTTCTCAGGCACTGCCTCTGATGAGGATGGTCTGTGGCAGCTTTTGTCAAAGGGGAGAACCAGCTGGGCGAGCAATGCCCGGAACCGGTTCAGGATGGAGTCTTTCTGGCATCCCCAAGCTCACCTCCCGGGCTCGGTACGTGGGCAATGAAGAGGACGACGAGGAGAGTAGAGGGGTAACCCCTCTGTCTCTGTTCTCTGTCTCTCTCCTACCCCCCTTTCTTTCTTTCTTTCTTTCTTTCTTTCTTTCTTTCTTTCTTTCTTTTTTGTTCTTGTTTTTGCTTCAGCCTCGTCTCCTGTCTGTCGCGGTCTTGTCTTGGCGCCTTCAACTAACTAATTACTATTTTTTTTTTTCATAGACCAGTGCTAGGGGCGTTCACCTTCTTCAACAAGACCCGGCTGTCTTTGACAGTGACTTTTTCGGCATCAGCGGAGTGGAAGCCAAAGCCATAGATCCTCAGCAGAGACTCATGCTCGAAGTGGCCTACGAAACCTTTGAGAATGCTGGTATCCCCTTAGAAAAGCTGGAAAAGTCCAATACTGGAGTTTTCTGTGCCGTCTCCTACACAGATTATGATCAAATCTTGGGTCGCGACCCTGAGACATCGCCAATGTAGGTCTCGCTCAACTCTCGCTCAACTCTCGTCAGCTCTCCTAAAGTCTTTAACCAACTCTGGGAAAAGCCGGCAAGGTTTGGCAACTCGCCGCTTCTTTACAAATGCTCACTGATGACTACAGGTACCGATTCACCGGAACAGGGCCGTCTCTCGTATCCAGTCGCGTGTCCTACGCCTTTGACTTGCGCGGACCCAGTAAAGCCGTCGACACCGCTTGCTCTAGCGCTTCAGTGGCCCTGCACGATGCCGTCCTCGCCCTTCGAGCTGGCGACGCTGATCAAATTTTGGTGGGGGGCTCTAATCTCATTTTGGACCCTGACAAGATGTCCATTATTTCCTCCATGTCGTAAGCTTTGGGTAACCCCCTTACGGGCTGTATATTCTTCCTTACTGACAACTAAAGGTTCCTATCCCCGGACGGCCGATGCTATTCCTTCGATTCTCGTGCCAGCGGATATGCCCGTGGAGAGGGTGTAGTCGCTCTATTGCTCAAGCCACTTAGTGCCGCCCTACGGGATGGCGATACAGTTCGATCTGTTATTCGTGGTAGCGCGGTTGTCTCCGATGGCAAAACTCCGGGCATCACCATGCCGTCCCCGGATGCTCAATTTGCAGCTATTCAGCGTGCATACAAGGTTGCTGGGCTTGACCCCAAAGAGACAGTTTACGTGGAAGCACATGGTAAATTGAAACTAACACTAACTTGCTGACAATTCTACGACTAACGCACTTCTTTTAAATCTTTATAGGCACTGGCACCAATGCTGGAGACAACGTTGAAGCCGAGGCTTTCAACCGAGCTTTCTGCTCAGACAACTCCGAGAAGCAGCTTATCATCGGTAGCGTCAAATCAAACTTGGGTCATACCGAGTGTGTGTCAGGGTTGGCCGGTTTGGTAAAAGTGCTCTTGATGCTTGAGAAAAGAAAACTTGTTCCCACTCCCACCTTTGTAAACGAGAACCCTAGGTTGGAGTTAGAACGGCGGAGATTGAAAGTAAGTGCCTGAAAAGCTTTGACTGCAATACAATCAATCTAACTCTGAGGTTTTCTTTTTCTAGGTTTCAACACAGTTCCAAGACTGGCCAGAAGGATCAATACGTCGAGCATCTATCAACGGATCGGGGTATGGAGGCACAGACACCCATGTTATCCTTGAGGCGTGGACAGAACCAACTAAGGCAATAGAGCCAACATCGACATCAGAGCTTAGGGTAGCGCGTGGCCTGAATATCTCCGAACCCGCCCTTTCTAGATCCAGGGTCTTCGTGTGGAGCCACCAACGGGACGATGGCTGCTCCAAGATGGCCAATGCGTGGAAGAAGTTCTTGAGGGTAGCCAAAGCAAATCGTCAAGAACTATCTCTAGACGATTTGGCCTATACGTTGTCAGAAAGGCGAAGTCGGTTTGCACAGCGAACTGCAGTTGTTGCTTCCAACTTGGAGGAACTTTTGGAGGGGCTCAACAAAATCGAGCTGGGATCACTTCGTCCGATCAAAGCTTGGACGAATGCACGAAGGCTGTTCATCTTCACTGGTAAGCCTCTACCGTTCTCCTCATCTAGGTGCTCTCTGTGAAGCCAACGCATGCTAATATGATTCTACGATTATAGGCCAGGGAGCCCAATGGGCAGAAATGGGACTGGGATTGCTATCCTACCCACTCTTTGCCGATTCGATGCAAAAGTCTGAGCGGGAGTTTATCCGAATGGGCGCGACTTGGCGCCTGATCGATGAGCTGAAAAAGACAAAGGAAAAGTCTCGCATCAACGAAGCTGAGCTGGCCCAACCAGTGTGCACAGCCATCCAGATTGCTTTAGTTGATCTCCTTGCGTCTTGGAACGTGCATCCCGATGCAGTTTGTGGCCACTCAAGTGGAGAGATTGCGGCCGCATATGCTGCTGGAAGCTTGACTGCACCAGAAGCTCTCAGGGCTGCCTATCATCGAGGCCAGTCTGTATATCAAATCATGCGGAAAGAGGGTGCAAGGCAAGGAGGAATGCTTGCTGCAGGTCTCTCAGACACAGATGCGCAAAAGTATCTATCAAAGTATAGCGAGTACGCTGTAAATGTTGCATGTATCAACAGTCCTACCAGTGTAACAATCTCGGGCGATGTCTCAGCCATTGAAGAGATTGGTGCTCGATTGGAGGAAGACGGCATCTTCAACCGAAGACTGGCCGTCCCAGTAGCCTATCATTCTTCTCATATGAATGTTATCGAAGGGCTATATGGTGATGCGTTGAAGTCGCTGAAGCCTCGCAAATTCAAGCCAGGCGTGCGGATGATCTCTTCAGTTACATGCGAAGAGCTAAGCGGCGAAGAGATGGACGGAAGCTACTGGGTTAGCAATCTGCTTCGCCCAGTGCGGTTTTCGCCTGCCTTGACCAAGCTCCTTAGCTTGACTGTGTCTTCTACGGATAAAGATGGTAGTGCCGCGGTGCCACCGACTGTCATGATTGAGCTTGGCCCTCACGCTGCACTCCAAGGGCCAGCTACCCAGATAGCAAAAACCGTCAAGGAGCTGTCTTCAGTCACCTATTTCTCTTGCTTGAGGAGAAAGGAGGGCGCAGTTCAGAGCATGTTGTCGACTGCTGCTGGTCTATTCAACTACGGCCTTCAAATTGATCTCACAGGAACAAATAACCCTCACGGCACGCGTACAAAGGTGCTGACAAATTTGCCGGCATACAGCTGGCATCACGGAAAGATTCATTGGAATGAGTCCCGTCGAAGCCAAGTGTACCGCATGCGAGAATTTCCTCGCCATGATCTGCTTGGAACTGCTGCTGCGGACAGCATTAGCGCCGAGCCGTCTTGGAGAATGTACATTCGGCTTTCGGAGATGCCGTGGATTAAGGGTCATTCTATAGATGGCCAGGTTTTGTATTCTGCAGCCGGCTTTCTGGCGATGATTGTGGAGGCTTTGAAACGTCAGTCTATTACGTCAAGTCGTCCATGGCTGAAGAAAGTGATACAGTTCAAGAAGATCGTCATCGATAGACCTCTTCTTATCCAAGAGGACGCATTCGGCGCTGAAGTCTTTACTCTTTTGAGACCTTACTCTGTGATCTCTCGCGATTCTAGTCAAAAGTGGCAAGAATTCAGAATCTACAGCATCTCTCCAAATAATGAATCCACTGAGCACTGCCGAGGCTTAATTGCTCTGTCGGAAGACGTGGGGAAGCTGAGTACCAAGTCGGATACTGCGACTGGCTCTCTCCAGAACGGAGATGGTTCTACTCTATGGACTCAACTAGAGTCTAAGCAGCTGTATAAGCTGCTTAGCGCCTCTGGTAATGACTATTCTGGGTGCTTTGCAAACCTCGACAACATCTCTGCTCGCCCCTGGGAGTCCAATAGTGAATTGACGGTGCAGGATGTGAAAGCTACAATGCCTGGAGGCCATCAAGAAGTGCATCACATCCACCCTACGACGCTTGAAGGCTGCTTCTTGGCAACCCTCTCGGGGGTAAAACTTGCTCATGGCTTGGATGGCCCCCAAGTTGTTACCTCCATCGATGAGCTTTACATTCCTACAGATATTGACCTCCAGCCAGGACACAAACTCTCTGTTGCGGCTAAGTCTAGTCCTTATGGACTGAGACAGCATACGTCTCAAATCGTTGCTACAGACAATGCGAACAATGTTGTCGTTCGAGTTGAAGGAATCAAGTTTTCATCTCTGGGGAGCTATCAGGCGGACGCTAACGGCGATGAAAACCCTTTGAGTCATCAGGTTGAATGGCTCGTGGATCCCTTTTCGTCTACAAAACAGGCAGTTGCGGAATACTGCCAAAGAAATCTTGATCAGAACAGTCAAGAGCAGCGGAAAAGCCTTGACCCGATCTCTCTAAGCATCATCAAGGACACCCTTGGCCAGCTTTCGAGTGAAGACGAACCATTAATTACTGGCCACTTGCGACGCTTCTATGATTGGATGCGAGTGCAAGACACAGCGAGTGTATTGCCATTGAGTTCCGACAACAAAACACAGGGTATTGCCAGCCAGTTGCTGAATCAAATTGCCCCTCATTTGCCAAGCATTCTGCGAGGAAGCCAACAGTTCCCAATTGATGAGACTCAGTTACTTCACCTTTATTCTGAGGATAATGGCTTCAACAGGTGCCATATCCAATTGGCAGAATATCTCAAACTTGTCCAATACAAAGTACCAAATCTGCGCGTTTTGGAAGTCGGTGCAGGAGCGGGTAATTTGACTTTTACTCTGCTTGAAGCTCTGCATGGAGAAAAGCGAGATTATACTACTACTCCAGGCACATATGTTCTCACAGACGCTTCCGAATCTTTGAATGTAAGCGCACAAGAGAGATTGAAGAAGTTTGAAAGCGTTGTAGAATTCAAACCCCTTGATTTTGGGCAGTCTCCTGCGCAGCAAGGGTTTGAACCTGGCTCTTTTGACGTTATTGTTGCTTCAAATACCCTTCATGCAACACGCAGTCTTGAGAACACCCTTGGTCATCTAAAGAGCTTGCTTAAGCCTGGTGGCCAGATTGCTTTTGCAGAGTTGACAGCACCGTCTTTAAGATGGGGAGTCCTTGGCGGGGGTTTGCAGAGCTGGTGGCTAGGAGCCGAAGATGGCCGCACAAACTCCCCTCTTGTATCAACAACAGAGTGGGATAAGGCTCTGATCAAGAGCGGCTTTTCTGGCGTATCACTTGAACTGAAAGATTATGATGCGGAAGAGGAACACGAAGTGAGCTTGCTCATTTCTCATGCCGCTAATATTGGATTGAAAGCGAAGGCTGAGAACATATCCATCTTCACTGGAAAGGAAAGTGATTCTGTAGCGAGTGAGCTGCGCCGCGCGTTGGCGGCACAGTACCTTGAAACCGCTGTGTCTACAGTATCACTCTCTGGAGAATTAGCATCTCCTGGAACTTACATATTCCTTCCTGAGGTTTCTGAAGACGCCTTGTTGAGAGCATCTGAGAATGATTGGGACAAAGTTCAACGTCTTCTTGCGAATGCCAAAGCTGTGCTGTGGGTGACAAAGGGACCTTCTCTAGCTGAGCCTGAGCCACACCGGGCCCTCATTACCGGATTGGCACGCAGCTTGCGATCATCGAGGCCTGATCTTAGCTTCTTCACGTTGGACATTGGTACGGGCTCGGATGAAGCATCTGCCATTTTGCAAGTGTATGAAAAGTATCTCGGACCAAATGCTTCGCCGTACTCTGCATCCGAATGGGAGCTTGCCTTTTACAACGGTAGCATTGTAATTCCCCGTCTGTTGGAGAATAAGGCAGTCAACCAGCAAGTCAAAGATGCGGTATCAAAACATCATCCACGTGAAGAGATTTATAGCGAAGCCAGCCGATCATTGGGTCTGCGAATTAGCTCGGTCGGAGTGCTTAATTCTTTACACTGGGCAGATAGCGAAGTCCATGCAGCTGCTCCCAAGCCCACACAAGTCAGAGTTCAAGTGGAGAACTTTGCACTCAATTTCAATGATATGCTCACCACCACCGGCCAGCTTGAAGGCAACTCTTCCCTTCTTCTCGAGGGAAGTGGTACCGTCGTCCATATAGGCGATGCTTCTCAAACGAAACTCTCCGTGGGCGACCGGGTTAGCTTCTTTGCTCCTGATGGGCTTGCCACTGTGAGTAATGTAGATGTTCGTCATGCGGTTAAAATTCCTGAGGGCATCGCTAGCGATTCTGCAGCAGCCATTCCTTTGGCTTACTCCACTGCGCTCTATGCTCTCCGAAACATTGCCAGGCTTCAACGAGGCGAGTCTATCTTGATTCAATCTGGAGCGGGAGCAGTCGGCCAGGCATCGATTACCCTTGCAAAGGCTTTTGGTGCCGAAGATATTTTTGTGACAGTTGGAAGTCCGGACAGGGCAGAGTTCGTCAACAAGACTTTTGGCATTCCTACTGAACGTATCTTCTCCAGCCGAGACCTGGATTTTGGTGATCGCCTTCTTAAACAGACAAACGGCCGGGGCGTCGATGTTGTTCTCAACTCTCTTTCTGGAGATGCATTCTCAGAGAGCTGCAGTGCCGTAGCCTCATTTGGCAGAATTGTTCAGCTCTGCGAAAGAGATGTTGCAAACAATGGCCAGCTTGGCCTTGAGGCCCTTCAGAAGAACGCTTCCCTTTCTGTTGTAAATATGGCGTTCCTCGCAAGAGAACGGCCCGCGGTATTTGAAGAGCTGCTGCAGACTTCCTTCAACATGCTCCAGGATGGAACATTGGCTTTGATGAGCCCCATTACTACCTCTCATGCTTCCGGGGTTGCGGAGCAGCTTCGAATTATGCAGGCGGGCGACCAATTGGGCAAGGCCGTTTTCAAGTTGGACTCTAGCCTGCCTTTGAAGGTAAGTTGCGTGCTCTGTAGAAGATATCATGCTGATCGTTTTACTAACTTGTTTCAAGATTCAACCTCAAAAGCCCAAGTCTGCGGCTCTTCGAGAGAACAGCTCCTACTTTGTTGCCGGAAGTAATGGAAGTCTAGATGTAGCCGTTGCGAAGTACTTGGCAAAGCTAGGAGCTAGTCGCCTCATTGCGCGGCGAGGATCAGATATCGAATTTCTGGCAGATGAGATTAAGAAGCTGGGCTCAGACGTTGCCATTATCCCTGGCAATGTCTGTGATAGACCTATTGCTGATCAACTAAAGGAAGCAAGCGTAGGAGCACCCCTTAGGGGCATAATTCTCGGAGATTATGAGACTCACGTAAGTGATATGGCTTTCATGGCCGATGGTTCAAAGAAGGAGAAGCTGACAAGATTGATAATCAGGATGCCGATGTTCAAGCTCTTACTCACTCCCAGTGGTCCACTGCCATTGAGTCCTCAACCGCTGGCATTCTCAGCCTCCAAAACGCTTTTGGCTCGGAGCTTGATTTCTTCTTCTTACTCAACAGCACTTCCTCAGTCGTGGGTAGCTCTGAGCAGGGCATCGCTGGTGCTATTGGCGCATTCCGAGATAGCTTTGCCCGGAGTCAAGCTTCGCAGGGCTTCCCTGTCAAAGCAATCGATATTGGTGCAGTGCAGCAAGAAACTTCGGATGATGCTCAAACTGCTCCGGCTTCCTCTGATATCCAACCGCAGAAAATCGAAGAAGTCCTCGCGGTAATCAACTATGCTATTCAGAACCCCATCGCGGCGAATCCATCTCAGGCGCAAATCGTTTGTGGCGCCAGCTTCTTCGCCCCAGACCCTTCATCTTCTGCCACGCGACGACCAGATGCTCGCTTCGCACACGTCTGGTCCCGCGCCGCACCACGCGTCTCCAAGAGCGGCAAAGACGCCTTCGACGTGCAGGCCGTTCTCCGCAGCGCATCCAGCGCAGAAGTCGCCGTCGACGCCGTATACACCGGCCTGAAGGAGAAGCTTGCCGGTCTGCTCTCCGTAGCTACAAAGGAGATCCAGTCGGACCGCTCGGTGTCGAGCTACGGCGTGGACTCGCTCATCTCAGTAGAGCTGCGGAACTGGATCACGGGGCATTTGGGCGGACATGTTCAGATGTTGGAGCTGATGAGCTCCTTGTCCATGATACAGCTGTCGGATCTTATTGCGAGGAGGTCGCGACTTGTGCCGGCGAGCGTGTTTGGAAGCGCAGAGGCTGCGAACGCGGAGAAGAATTGAAGGGAGTATTTGGAGATGAATGAATTATGAGATTATGAGACAAGATTATTGTTTCAACACCCCTCCCGTTGTATAATTTTTCAATTTTGCAAGTTGCAGCTATGTTTCTCATTTGATTTCAAGCGAGTTTTTGCTGAGAATTTGTATTTATTTTGTCCACCTCTTTCATTAGTAGTATATCTATATAGCGACAATAACGTATAAAGATTTTTTGTTTTCAACACTTTAAACGCCTGCCCCAATCATAAACTCTAGTCTAATAACGTCGTTTTTGTAACCATCCATGCCACTCCGTATTACGCCGCATTAGAAACTTGTAAACACACTCGTCTACATCCCATCAATCCAGTCTATCTTTACTCCGTTGTCTAGCCTTCTCTAGCTCCGGCGTCTGCGTTGTTCTTCTCGGCGTTCCGCTGGGCAATTCTTCGACACTCGTGTCCAACCGGACGTGAAACACTTTTCCCCGCCAGTTGACAGTCGTACCGAGAAGCACTGCCAAGGTCCAGATTGGTAGAGCCATGAATTCTCTTCCAATCCACGCGGGGAGCCATTCTAGGAACCGGCGTCTCGGAAGACCCCGCGGACTAGATGAGCCAAACGCGAATTGGGGAGTGTTTTCGTCAGTTTCAATGGTGCGGCCCGTATGTAAGAGTTTGAAAGTGAACCAGTCCACGGTCATCCACGCACCAATGGAGATGAACCAAATAGTGGCCATGGCTGACCACGTCTGTGGAATGGTGTCTTTAAACCAGGGTAAGGTCGTGACGGCAAAAGCAAAATAGGCGCAGCATAGTAGGGATTCGACGCCGGGCTCGACCAAGGTGGCGGCCAGCACTGTGAATTTTCGAGCTCTCAGCCAGCGGACTCGTCTGGCAGCGTATGCAGATACGGACATGCCAGCCATTGGTTGCAGGACCAGGTCGCTCCAGGCGATGCCGTGGTTTGCATAGCCGGGGATGTTGGAGCGCCACAGAAGGTCGCCTATAAGGTGGTCCTCGCAGATGTTGTGGGAGAAGTAGTCGACGCCGCGTGGTCGCTCGAAATCCTTTGGGAGAATCGGATTGCGGGCAGGATCGGTGACTTGGTCCAGGTGAGCTTTGCGGAACATGTTGCTCTTGCCAACAATGCACGGGGCGACTCCCACAATGTTGATAGCGCCGTAGAATTTGACGTGTGTGGTGGCCATGAACATCTCGTCGAGGCGGCCACCGCCGTTGTTGGATATTCGCTGCATCAGGGTCTCGTTGGCTGGAGAGGATGCGTCGGCAGCAGCTCCGAGGAAGTTTTGGCTTTCGGCAGAGGCATCTTGGTGGTAATCGACAACATCGACAACAATAGGCAGCTGATGGACGAATTTGTAAGGCTGAGCTGCTTTACTGGTGTGAGAGTAGCCCATGAGCTTGTCCACCATGCGGCCCAAGACGCCCTTTGCAACCCAGACATTACAGTCGATGATCCATATGACCTCTCCCGGGGCCTCACGGTAAGCCCTGCTGATATTTCGAATTTTCGGATTCGGACCCAGTGTATTGACCCGGCCATCGCGGCCGTGTAGGGCCGGGTCTTCGTTCTCGACTAGGATTTGCGCATCGTGGGAAGGGAAGTCGCGGATGAGCTGCTGCAGAACCGGGTATGATGGATCGCTAATGTCATCCACGCAGAGACGAATCGAGATTTTCTCTCGGGGATAGTTCTGGCGAAAGGTGGAAGCGATGCATTCGTATAGACAAGGCTCGAGGCCCTTGACGGGCCGAATGATGGTGACGCTCGGCGCATCGGCGCCAAGGCCGGAGGATACGGACGGACGAGCTCGGCGGGAGAAGCGACTGAATCTGTGGACAACAACTGTTAGCCAGTTGCTGGCTGGGCGAAGACTGAAGAAGAGGGCTTACATGGCGCTGATGCCGACGGTTTGGACAAAGACGACGACCACGGACCAGACGAGGCAGACCGTGGCCACAAGTTGGATGAGATTGGACATTTCCACGTCTAAGATGGACGTATAACCATTATTTCTTCACTGTGGGCGGAAAACGATCACCTGCGCATAGGGATGGACTGTTGGGACATGATAGAGCATACGAGAGAGGTAGAGGTGGTGCTTAAATAAGGAGACTTGGACGAGGCGGGGTGTCAGCAGAGGACGAGTAATGAGTGCTAGGTAGTAACTAGAGCAATAAATACGACGGCGGCGTATTCGGCCGTGTAGGATGAAAAGAGCGCGACAGGCCTACTGGAAGTCGCGAGACTTGTTTCTAGCCAGTGCTGAAGCTGAGGCTGTGTGTTGACGAAGAAGCAGAGAAAAGAGACTGTTGCCAAGGATGGTATCGACGACAGCCACAGGACAGGTAAGTACAGGGTCCTAAAAAGGGCATGACCTGGCGATCTCTAGGTTGGGCTTAGCACGATTGGAAGCTCGGGCAGCCCTGGAAGTGTCGCTAGGCGGGGGCAGCAGCTACAGGTACAGCGGATATACACACGGAAAAGACGCCAACAGACGAATTAGACGGGTCACAAGCACAGCAAAAGGAAGAGTTTGTTAATACAGCATACGTCATTTTGTAAGGTTACGCTAGAAGGTAGAGGGTTTTTTTCTTTCTCTTTCTTTGGTATATTGGGCTCAGCTGTCTTACCCACCTGACACGATGCCTGATACCGTCCAGAGGTTCTTGAAGTTTGCATGTACCAAGGAGCAAGCATGTAGTGATGACGAAGACTCTGTGCTGCGGCCAATGCCTCGTCACTTGTCGGAAGATCCGGGCTTGCAGATACCGCAGCATCTTATAAACATCAATCATTTGAAGCGAAACTCGGCGCCGACCCATGCGGTGAGCGTCGAAACCTCCTGGTGGATCATTCGCTGCTGCAGGACGGCCTGTAGCGCTTCCCTGTGCCTGCGGTGCCTGCCGATGTGCCCTAGATTCAGGGCGCTGTGCCGCCTGTAGCCTCTCGCTCTGCAGATATGCATGCATGTGCTGTGCGTGGCTGCATCTGCCCACACAGGAACCTCGCATTTGACGGATTTCTTGACGCCTGGCGCACCAGGCATCCGCTCCGGCGGCCCCAGTTTAGCGACTTTCTCCGACTAACCGCCGAAAGAAAAATCCCTTGTGAGCAGAAAAAAAATTTCCCTCTTCTTCATTTCTTTTCCTATGAACAACAAGCGAAGAAACTTTTCTTGCGCCCCGACATCCTCTTCTCAGATTCCAGACTGG
Source organism: Trichoderma erinaceum (assembly GCA_026401215.1). Taxonomy (NCBI): domain Eukaryota; kingdom Fungi; phylum Ascomycota; class Sordariomycetes; order Hypocreales; family Hypocreaceae; genus Trichoderma; species Trichoderma erinaceum. Next base: position 131,055 of record JALIRY010000079.1, read on the forward strand.
TAGAGCATCTATTGCCTTTCTGGAACGTCGTGGATGAGATCCAGCTGGACTCGTCTTGCAGAGGGCCATGTCTTGAGAGCAGTAAGTCGAACTCATTTATCCTCCGTTTTCTTTCCCCAAGCTTTGATAGCCACCAAGAAGCTTCGGCAATTCTTTCACAACGTTTTCATCTAAGATGAAGCTTGCTATCATTCATTCTACCCCAAAAAATCCACCCCCGCGTCTTAAGCTTTTGCCAGACGCAGAAGCCTGCTGGAAAAACCCTCTTTATCTACAACCTTTTCCACGCACTGTTATGATGATTACCATTTGTGCAAAGAGCGACCATTCATTTGGAGACCTCTGTGATTGCCATTTGATTATAGACTACAACGGTATCTGATACAGTGATGGAAATTTTTGGCTGCTTCTTCATCCATTTCTCATGACACTGTCCCAATACAGCAATCTTGGGAGCTAAAACACTGACTAGAAGCTCCTCTAGGTCAAGGTCAAAATGATCCCAGTCCGAAATGGCTGAGATGCAAGTCCAAACCGAGCCCCCTTCTATTGGCAAGGCTTCGGCTGAGCTGCAACCAAACGCTGCAGCTCCGGCTCCAGCTCAAGCCAAACCCCAATCTGAAACTCCTGCTCCGGCTGCACAGCAGCAAAAGCGTGGCCCATCTGTCCATCAGATATACGCGCTTCCTGCGCCCATCCGAACCTTTCCCCTCCCAGCTTTCTATCCCAACAATCCCATTTCGCTGGTTCACGTTGCCTACGCATGGCTGGGCCAGGTTTTCCGACCACCGCCCACAGAGCCTGCTGTGATCCACCAGGGCGTCTGGTCCGAGACGACAATCTCCGTACATATCAAAGATGAGAAGTCTATGAGGGCTTTGTGGGAGCAAGGCTTCTATGGCAAGGGCAATCTGAGTCGCAGTGAGCCCAACTGGCTGAAAAGAGAACAAGTCCAAAGAGGACTTCAGGAAGTCCATGTCAGCGAGATCTTTACGCAACAGAGGCGAGAGGAGCGAGCTCAAGCCAAGTGGGAGCGTGCGCGACTTGAGCAAGAAGCTATTTTGCAGACAAGGCTGGAAGAGGAGCGACTGGCCGCAGAAAAGGCCAAGGTTGTGCCGGACTCTACCCCAAGCTTCGTTGCACCAGTTGGTCCGTTGGAGCTCCTTGCACTTCCAAACTCAGCGGTTGTTGTATCGCGCCTGGAGTCGATACTGAAACCTCTTTTGCTTCATGCACCTGTTGGACCGCTACAGCTCTTGGCACTGCCAAACTCTGCTGCCGATCTTGCCAAGCTTACCCAAGTAAATGCGTCCAAAGCCAACGAGTCGTCTTCCTCTTCTCATCATGGGTCTTCAACAGAAGACTCGGAAGAACCCCGGACTCCCATCACCAACGAAACTCCAGAATTTTTTAGAGATGATAGATCTGTAATTTCGAGTGATGGCGCGGGAAACAAGCCGTTGAAGCGCAGAAAGAGCGTACGATTCTCTCCCACCGTGGAATCGGCTACGTACAAGGCTTCCGATCCTCCAAGCCCTAACCGCTCGCCTCCCGTGTCGTATTCAGAGCCATCCCAAGCTAATGGCAATGGCAACGAAATTAGCCAGACCCTGCCCTCACTCCCATTGGCAAGCGTGCCCGTGGTGTCCGACCCCATTATCAATAAGGAACATCTCCAGTTGACGCCAGAGGAGGCTTTTTTCCTTTCATTTGGACTGGGCGTGTTAGAGGTTACTGATCCCGCATCTGGCAGAGTACTGTCGCGTCAAGAGCTCTTCTCTCTATTCCGGCAATACTCCTACTTTCCTCCCCGCAATGGCCCTGACGAGCCTGACCTGGAGCCGGACGATGGATTCTTGGTTCACTATGCCGTGTACCATCACTTCAGATCGCTGGGATGGGTTCCCCGTGGGGGCATCAAATTTGGTGTTGATTGGCTTCTTTACACCAGGGGACCAGTATTTGATCACGCCGAGTTTGGCCTGATTGTGATACCCTCGTATTCAGATGCGTGGTGGAAGAAGCAAGGAAGACAAGGCCCGCGAAAGCCATGGTCGTGGCTGCACAGCGTTGTACGCGTCTTGTCCCACGTCACCAAGAGCCTGGTGCTGATTTACGTGGACGTGCCTCCTCCTCACAAGTTTGAAGAGGGGTTGAAGAATGGCATCACGGAGGCGATGAAATTGTACAAGATCAGAGAGGTTATGGTTAAGAGATGGTCGAGCAATCGAAATCGATGAAGAGGTCTTTGACGTCTGTCTTCAAAACTTTTTTCTCGCGCCTGTCTTTTCTTAATTCTGTTGGACTTGCGTTGTATGATTAAGTGATTTTTGGGCGATGATATTGTATATGTATGCACATGGGAGTTGGACACATTGACAGCGACGTGCCTTTTAATGGACATGAGTAATGATGGAATGAATCTGGATCTAGCTATAGGGGCACATTTACCTTTTTATCAGATGAAATGCATTTCATTCAATAACAAGAACATTTGAAACATGAAGCATAGACTGGATTTGGCGTAACAAAGTGAATGCTGCAAAGTCTTGACATTACCTGAATAGGTAGGACCCTGAGATTGAGGGGTTGGTTGTGGCTAATGTGTGAATTGTTCCTTTGAGCCGAGTCAAATGAGTTTTTAATACTAACATCATCTGATCAGACACTTGAAATGCCAAAAGGGAAAAGTTAGCCCAGGCTAATTCAGTCTTCAGTTTATTCTGACTTTTCGGCAAGGTTGTAGACTACTATTTTCTGGCCGAATCACTTCGTGCACTTCTTGCCGGGCCTGTGCCTCGGTCCACTCAGCTTCTCTTATTAGCGCAAAAAAGGACCTAACATGCGACCTGGTCAACTCATCCGTTTGTTCTACTCATAGACGGCTAATGTGTTGACCATTTTGCTTTTTGCCAGCAGCTCTTGATATAGAAATTTTTGAAGTTTGGGCCAGCTCAATCAAAAATAGCAGCTTGGCCATGATGCTGTCGCTAGCTCGCACCTCACAAGCCAGAGCCGCAGCCACGGCAAAGGCTCAAGTCAGAGCCGTGGCTTGTCGCAACGTGGGAACTCAAGCCCCGTGGAAACAGCAGCGCGGCGAAAATCAAAAGCAGAGACAAAGACAGCCTCAGAGAGATGCTGCTGCTGATGCTGCTTCAGAGATAGAAGAGACTCGCTACAAGCCGCAGTCGAGGAGAATCCAGGCCAAGGAGGCGGCTGCTTTGGGCGGGCCGCAACAACAGACTGCGACTTCGGCTTCGCGATACTGGCCAAAGTTGGACACGCCGAAACATGCCAAGCGGTTTACGTATCATGATTTGGACGGCCCGAAGGAGAATGGCCCGGTGTCAATCGCTTGGACGGACAAGTTTCTCTTTGTGGAAGATCCGGCGACGGAGAATGGGCGGAGGACGCTGAAGCCGGCGACGCTGCGGGATAGTTGCGCCTGTCCGCGGTGCAGAGACGTGTCGTCTGGACAAAAGACGTTTTCATCGGTTGAAATTCCTGTTGATGTTGGGTTGGAGCATGTGAAGCCGACGAAGAAGGGCCTAGAGATTACGTTTCTCAACGACATCCCGCGGTTTGTGGCGGATGGAAAGGAGCCGCATGTCATGCTTCTGCCGTGGGAATCTGTCGATCTATCGCTTAAGCGCAAGGGTATGGAGGATGTGCGCCTGCCTCGCAAAAGATCTGTCCTGCGCCGCACGGGAGTTGTGTACTGGGATCGCGAGATTATCGCCCAGCAGGTGCGGAGGATTGACTACGCCGAGTTTATGAAGGAGGACAGCGAGGCCTTTTGGGACGTCATCATTGACATTTGCCGCTTTGGCCTCGTTTACCTCAAAAACGTGCCGCGGGACGAAGAGTCCGTTGTGCGCATCACGACGCGCATTGCGAATATCCGCGAGACGTTCTACGGCCGCACGTTTGACGTCCGCGCAAAGCCCAATGCCGAGAACGTCGCCTACACGAGCGGCTATCTGGGGCTGCACCAGGACCTGCTGTATCTCGACCCGCCGCCCATGATCCAGGTGCTGCACTGCATGGACAACTCGTGCGCGGGCGGCGAATCGCTCTTCAGCGACGGCGAGCGCGTCGGGCGCCTCCTCTGGCCCTTCATCACGAGGCACCGCATGGCGCCGCTGGCCGAGCACCACGTACCCTACCAATATGGAAAACACGGCTACCACTACTTCAGCTCGCGCTACGTGCTCGACGGCAACGCGTCGGGCTTCTCGAGCGTGTACTGGTCGCCGCCGTTTCAGGGGCGATATCTCAGCCCCGTCAAGGACATCCGGCAGTGGATCGAGCCAGCACGCATATTCGCCTCGCTGATCAATGATAAAGATGCTATCCATGAGCATAAGATGGAAGCTGGTGATTGCGTGCTGTTTGATAATCTGCGGGTGTTACATGGGCGGAATGCGTTTGATGTGGAGGGAGGGCAAGGTGCGAGGTGGCTTAGGGGGGCGTATATTGCTGCCGAGGACTTCTTGTCGAGGGCGGCACATATCCCAAGGGGGATGGCGGAGAAGTATCGTGGAGAGGAGGCGTGGACGCCGGGACTGGCGCAGAATAGGTTGAAGCGGAGTGTGTGGTATGAGGATGTTGTGAGGAGGGTGAAGGAGCTGGATCCTGGTGTGGAGGCGTGATGATGATAACGATGTAAAAACGATGAGCATGTAGCATAGAGATTACGATTGTGATAGTTGTGCGCGCCATGGCGGCAACAAGCAGAGTAGAGTGAAAAAGAAAGTTTGTGTAAAGTACATTTTTCATGTTGAGTCAATATGATACGATAAAGCAAGCTAGCAACAATGATATGATAAAAGCAAATCCCAGTTTTGTCCTGTTTCGTGCGCCGCGCACATAATACACACTTGATACGTCCTTAATCCAGAGTTTCTCCATTACAAGTCCTTTTCCAACAGGTAGTAGCGTTTACTCCCACTTCTTTGCCTCGACGCCATCGGGTGGCACCGTCTCAACCCTCTTATCCTTGACATCGTCCCAGTTCGTGCTGAGGGATGTTCCGTTGCTCTCCGTGAAGCTCTTCATCATGGCGCGCTGCTGCTCAGGTGTGGCTCCCTTGTAGAGCTTCTTGAAGAACAAGTTGACGTCTTTATCGTCATCTGAGTTCTCGTCTTCACCGACCTTGTCCCAGTTTTTAGGGCCGGAGCGAGAGGACGTGGGATACGATGGCTTTGCATCTGAAGCCCCTGAAGGCACGCTTTTGGTTGAGTCAACAACAGGTTCTGGGTTTTTGGTTTCAGGTCTGGAAATCTTGAGTTAGCGAGCAATATACAAGAGAGCAAGAAACGCAATCAGAATGAATGAGCTTACGCTGTTACAACGGCCGGCTTTACGGCCGGAGGCTGTGCTGCTGCTGATCCATCAGATTGGAGAGTTGGCCATTTGCCGGCAGTCTTCTTCGCCAGGCTGAGTTCGACCTTATTGGGAGTGACGGTAAACTTGGACTTGGAGGGGTCAATTTCTCCCCACAGATGAAGCCAAAACTCCTTTTCGTCGCCGTTGGGATAGATGAGAGGGTCCAGTCGAACTGAGTTTTCAAGAAATTCCACCTTGAGCTTCTCCTTGTTGACGCCCTTTGAGAAGATGGAAACAGACATGGCTGTATTGCTTTGGAAGTCCTGGAGGCGGAGCGGCGCATCACTGGAAACTGCAGGCTTTGACGCTGCAGGTTTGGCTTGTGCAGTCCCATCTTGAACCTTTTCAGACTTGTGGACAGCGAGCTCTTTTTGCTGGGGAATCAAGGTTGTCGTCAATTTCCTCCCAACGTCATCCTCCGGCAGCTTCTCCATTGCTTTTAGGGCCTGGGTTCGCATGACACCGGCCATTCGCAATTCTCGTTGCTGTGGCTGAGACTGACTCTGCCCGCCCATGGCTGATTTAAGAGCGTCATCCTTGTTACCAGCTTCCTCGCTACGGGCGTCGGCAGTGGCCTGGTCTGCAGTTACCTTCCAGAATCCCTTGTCGTCCACATGCTTCAGGCCGGGGTCCTCTTTGGGCACTGCTAGACCACCCTTGATAAGTCTCATGCAGTGCAGGTAGCAGTAGTCGGCGTTTGCGTATTGCTTCAGGTGATAAAAAGCCACGCCACGGCGGTACTGAGCGCTAGCCATGAGATCGCGCTTGTTGCGCTCATAGGCCGTGTGCCACGCCAGATCGGCATCATCCAGGGCTGCTTCGTATCGCTCGAGCCCAATCAGGGCCTTGGAGCGGGCAATGAGCCAAGCGGGATTCGTGGAGCTCTGGAGGGCCGTGGACAGCTTGGTGACGGCTTCATCCCAGTTGCGTGACTCGGCAGCACTGAGACCCTGCTGGGCCAGAGTGACGTACGACATGGTTGAAGACTATGTGATATGGCTGAGATTGTTGCTGGTAGTTGGTAGATAAGTGTGGGGTGCAGGTATAACCCAAGAAGAAGGAGCCGTCAAGATCATATGAATGCCCGATCGATGAAACAAAGAAAATGGCAGGCAGCAAAAGGATTATAGAGTGACAGCCAAGAAGCTGGTGGTGAACTATGGAAGCTCTAGTGGGGTAACTTTGACAAGGCGTGAAGCTAAAATAGAGTGCCGACCCCACCATCAATTGCCCGGAACAATGTCACACCGCTTGCTAATTCGAGACTAGCTTAACTCCCGTAAGCCCGAATGGGAATTTTGCTTCACGACCACAGGATCACACATGAAGCACCAAAATCTTGGGAAAACAAATATAACATAGGAGAAAAAAAAAGAGAAAAAAAGAAATAGACATACAACAGCCGGTGTTCGCCAGTGGTCACCCACCTGACTACTAATCTGCCTCTCATTGGCTTGACTCTGGGAGAGCGGACGGGATCCCGTATATTCCAATGGATATGGTCGTATGTGGCAGAAAGGTGTGCTACAGTCCACTATGGAACAACCACATTTACATCACGATAAAGCAACGACAAGAGACAAAAAATAAAAACATACAACAGCCGGTGTTCGCTGATGGTCACCCACTCAACTACTAATCTGCCGGTTAGTGGCTTGTCTATGGGGGAGCAGACGGGACCCCGAATTCTCCACTACCTATGGTCGTATGTGCTCGTTTTCGACACTAATGGACTTATATAGTAACTCTGAATAAAGTGAGAACTACTGACAAGCTTAGGCCAAGGTACCTCTCATCTCCTTACAGCACTTGAGGTGCTGTTATGGCGCCTCACTTGTGCTATAACTCAACGTACATATGATGTTGCCCCTCTAAAATAAGTAAATTTCTGTCATACTATGTCGATTTGTGTACGTGACCGAGGTGATATTCTCTCGTGCTGAGATTTGACTAATCTACGAGATTGATGCTCTGCCTAATTCGCATCTCCATATTTTAAATCGAGCAATTGCAGCTATGCCTGATTCAATTTTCCATTAAAGCAGGCGGTGGCTGCCGAGATTCAAGACTCTCCCAAGCACTCATGATCTGAGATAGATTCCTCTCTTGATGCCTGCTCGTAGTCATGCTACAAGGTACAACCCGAGACCTTAACGACAGAGTCTGCATGTCTATACTACAAGGCGCATTAGCGAGAGATGAAGGGCGTCTTGCCCTACGCTTACCGGGAAATATAGAATGATGCCAGAAATGATTACGTGCATGGCTTGAGAAAACCCGCCCATATAAGCATGCAGCCTTTTGTTAAATATTCTCTGCTTACGCCCGAAGTCTATACATATGGTTAGCAGATATATTGTCGTGCAATGTATTACAACAGAGTGTGGATGATTTCACCGTTGCTTATAGAGAAGCCTGCCCAAGACCCATGTTCGACCCAATCCATTCAAGACATCTATGCATATACCGACGTATCTCTTCTGATAAAATCGGTGTATGAGAAGCCACATAGAGAGGATGTATAAGAAGTAACCCTCCGAGGATTTTTCCTGGGTCTCGTACTCGTATTTCCATGCTTGTACCGGACTCGTTGAGAAAAGTATACAAGTCGTCGGTTAGATGGTACGGGATTGATGAAGCAATGTCCTGAGCTATGGAATGAGACATGTGAATATGACACGACGAGTTGTCCATATCCCCAAGAATAGCTGAAAGTTTGATGATGAGAGATGAGTAAAATCCGGGCTGCACGGAAGATGTTCCAAACCCCAGCAACGTAGAGGTCAAAGTAGGTGTCGACTCGACCCGGCCAAAAGCCAGCCGAGATTTCCGAGATGCCTTGCCTGTGATTATACATGTGCGCCACTCCGGTAGGCCTAAGCTCCTTACTTCGAGAGTCTTGCCAATCAGCAAACCGCTAATTCAGGGCAATGCTTTTCTTCTTACGGTCCATGAGCACTTCCCGTTCTTGTGTGGTTTCGCACTTGGCCCACAATGACTCTAGGCTGAGTAGCAGGTCGTCTAGAGTCTCCCATTGACTTCCCAAGGCGGGAACAGAGAAAATGCTGAGAATCTAGTAACAGTGTTAGTCTATTGCTTAGCATTTAACATTTCTGGGAGGGAACATCTCCACTTGCAAATGTAGGCTATCTGAGTTTGATCCGCCATCAGATCCTCTCATATTTAGGAGATTCAGTGGCGAGGTACCAATATTCATGAGCGCGGCAAGACCATGGGCAGGAGATTCATGGTCTCCAAGATTCTTCTCGCTGGCAATCACCATCTATATTCATGTCGGTCATAGGCTTTATTGCAAAAGAGCAGTCGTCACTTTGGGAATAGATACCTGGTAAACTCCTAATAACATCGCAATCAATTTTTTTTCTACATCGCTTGAAGCAGAATTTTCTATTGCCTTGGCAAATGACCCAAGAAGTTCTTGATAGATCACCTCAGCCTCATACAAAAGCAGAGGTCGTTGTAGCCTATTGCCATGGCTTGCTAGCGATATGGCCTCACATGCTTTCACTATGATTGGCCTGGCTTCTCTATCATAAGTCATCATACCAAGATCGGAAAGGTATCCTTGAGAGAGATTTTGGTTGTCTGAAATAATGCAAAGGTCAGAGAAGAAGGCTCTGAGCGCCAGTTCCCTACCCTCTGCCAGTGAAGTATGAGGCAAATTATCCATATTGAGGACATCCACACCAAGAGAAGGAGCACGCTTAGGCATCGTGCACTTTCGAGCAATTGATATAAATGAGGGCAGTCTCGGTCCGCCGATCGCCTTGTAAATCGGAAATGCATAGAGCTTGTCGGCCCCATAGCCACAACATATACGATTGACCTTGATACATCTCATACATAACTAGATATCTATGTTAGCCTCTTGTATTACATGGCGAATTGAGACGGTTCTTATTTACAGGAAGCGTCCAATCGCACTGTTTGGACGTCAATATGTTAGTCAATGTCCATCCGTGTCGGTGGAGAAACAATGGTGAGAAACGAGGTCATCGGGAAGTACCTAGGGTAAGACGTACTTTTTTTTGGGTTGTACCCTGCAGTTTATGCAGCCTTGAGAAGGGCCGTGATACACCATTGGAACTAAAATGACGCCTCAACTTGGTCAAGGCCAGCGGATAAAGTCTACAAGGTAGACTTCTTGGAGTCTATGCTTGGTAGAATAATTAATGAGCATCTTGTCAAATCGGGGAAAAAAAATTGAATGTATCTGACAGGAAATGGATGTGTCTGACAGCCAACATTGGATGTGTCTGACAGCTTCATATGAACATTGCTGATCAATCAATATTACTAAAGACATATTACGGTTAGCGTTGCGCTTTGCCAATGTAGGCACTACTGCCGAGTCGAGCATGCGAGTTAAAGTCAAGGGAGAATTACACGGTGAGCTCGCCATTCCGTTATGGGTTTTAGATACAACATGGTTTTCTAATATTAAGAATAATGAGATTTCGAACATCGGTACTTCTAGACATTGAGAATATAATTTGGTATTATTAATGAGAGTTAGTCACCGGGTCAGAGCCGTGTGAATGAGTGAGGTGCGGAAGTATAGGTATATAAGATCAAATGGTAGAATGATCAAACTGCTACGTCGCTACAATCCGAGACTTTATCATCTCGTCTTATTACAACGGCGTTCTTGTCTAAAAATTCACCGTGATCTATAACAAATCCAATGGCTAGCAAAATCCCGACGACAACAAGCGGCTGGGAAATCCGCGATTTTGGGAAGAAGCCGGAATGGGACTCCCTTGTGTGGAACGCCTCACAACCGCTGCCTGAACTTGGACCGACAGATGTTCTTGTCAAGTTCCATGCCGTAGCACTGAATTTCCGAGACGCAGCCAGTAAGTACAGAATGCATAACAACTGGCGCTTTGCCATCGACTAACCAATCTCCTCTCCATACAGTTGTCAAGGGCGTATATGTACACCCTCCGTCTGAAGGCCTTGTCCCAGGTAGTGACGGCGCAGGCGAGGTCATAGCTGTCGGAAGAAGCGTCTTGAGATTCCAACCAGGTGACAAAGTGGTCGTATTCACCTATCAATCGGGCTATTTCAGCTTGCATCCTGGTCCTGAAGCTTTCGCTTCTGATGCCGGATCTGTAATCGATGGTACATTCCGGCAACATGGCGTCTTTAGCCAAGAGGGTTTGGTTCGAATGCCAAGCTCGCTCACATTTGAGCAGGGAGCAGCACTGAACACTGCATTTGTCACGGCATGGGGTGCCCTGATGGGCGGTATCCGGCCTCTGCGGGTTGGAGACAACGTTTTAGTTCAAGGAACGGGTGGTGTCAGTGTTGCTGCTCTACAAATTGCTGTTGCCGCCGGGGCTACGGTCGTTGCTACGACATCTTCGTCGGACAAGGCTGAGCTCTTGAAGAAGCTTGGGGCTAATCACGTCATCAATTACCGAGAAGACCGTGAGTGGGGTGCCACTGCCAAGAAGCATTCGTCGGGAGGCCAAGGATTCTCGAAGGTTATTGAAATCAGTGGTGGCGAAAGTTGCAAGCAGAGTTTTGAAGCTCTCGCCAGGGGCGGAGAGATTGTGATGATTGGATTCGTAGGCTCGGCCAAAGACGGCGAGCAGAGAGGTGGAGTGCCATTTTTTGACACTATACTAAGGGCTGCCAACATCTGTGGAGTTCAGGGAGGCAGCCGGCAGGTATTAGAAGAAGTCAGCCAGGTTATTGAATCCAGGGCTATTAAGCCGGCTGTGGACCCGCGAACTTTTGCGCTGGAAGATCTCAAGGACGCTTATCAGTATCTATGGGACCAGAAACACTTTGGCAAAGTTGTACTCAAGATCACATAAGGTTGTAGAAGCAAAAGTTATTAGTGATAGTGGCTGGGCTATTGCACTTGCTGTCACAGTTGGAAGTACTACCAACGTCAATTAGAGAACAATTTTTAAACCAAAATAAGACGATATCGGTTTTTAAAGGCTAATGACTTATTACATGGATAATGGGGCCGGTTCTTATGATAGTATTTATAAGACTGGGAGACTAATAGTCTAGTAATTTATAACTTTTGCTTGGTAGTTGCTATATAAAGAGACCTATAGTCCAATCCCCCCTTGAAGTTAGTTTAGGAAAAAAGAGATTCTTAGTATTAGTAAGATGATTAACAATTTCGCCTATGGCTATTTCGCAGGTGAAGAGTACCTATTTATACAATTCATAATCATGCAGTTCAACTGGACCATGGCACTGAGTATAGGGCAGAAGCCTGGGTTCCCATGGTATATTCTTTATTTCCATTCATAGACTGTGAGGTGTAGTTGGATTTGGAGGCTGGTGACTCATTACGTAGATGGTGATCCTTTTAATAGTGGTAATTAATATTTTTCAAGGAAGTTATCCTGGCGCAACGCTTATCTATAAATGAGAAAGGCTGACAATAAAGGCACTTATAGCAAAGATTTACAGAGCGCAATTCTAACTTTCGGCAGTTATGTATATCATAAATATTGCGGTCAGCTAATTCATGAACATCGGAGAGCAGATAAAATTATGAGGGGAAAAAAAGGTTTGAATACCATTGTCAAATCATCAAGTGCTAAAGATAAGTTGAGGTCCTATCTCTTTATTTCTATGCTGTTGACGTTTCCTGCTGTTTAACTTCATGTAAGATCTCGGTTCCGCTATCGTACTTCTTCCCATCCTTCCAATACCCAACGACATGCGGCTCCATCGGCTTGATATCCCCATTCTTGTCCTCTTTGCCCAGCTCGCCAAGCCAAGACCACAGCAGTTTATCCTTCCAACCTTTCTCATACCAGCCGTTTATATCTTCTTGTGGAGAATCATTCAGTGTAGGCAGCACAGATTTCCCTCCGTCCTTGAGCAATAGGTTGTTGTCGTGTGCCAACGCTACAAAGACATTGTCTGCTTCGTCAAACGCTTCTCGAAGTTGATTGAGTGTTGCCTGAGCTGTAGCAGGGTCTTCGTACGCACTGTATTCGGTGGTTGAAACGGAACACCATGGCGCGGCCAGGACAGGTTCAGAGGAGTCGGCCGTGGAGGTACCCGAAGATGGCAGGAAATGCGGATGGCGTCTTAGTAGCGCATTGAGATCAGCGATATCTGCAACTCTAAGGGAAGCACCGGGGAAGCTTAGCTTCGATAAAGGGCGAGTTGGGCTAGGCCTCAACATGCCGGAGAAATGGCAGACATCCCCACCAAAGAGGACAAAGGTGTCTCGGCCCCGCCCCTCGTTACTTGCAGTAACCCTGGCCAAGCCGCAGAGATGTCCTGGAGTATCAAGAAGGTAAAACGAGCCGTCGCCGTAAAAATCGATAGCTGGGAACCCGCCGATTTTGAAGGTGGATTTTCCAAAGTCGATCTCCCTATTGGGACGTCCGGCAAAATCAGATACGAGGAGTGTAGAGTCTAGCTGATCAGGATATCCTGGCTTCAAGGTAGCGATTTCCTTCCCATAGTTGAGAGTCGTGCCGGAAGGAAACCGCGACGTATCCCCGGTATGATCAAGGTGCGCGTGGCTCCAGATAATATCATTGACTTGGTCTAGCGGTACACCAGCATTCTGAAGGACTTCGGCGACGTCCGTGTCGACTTTAATGGATACCGCCATCTTGCTTAGACTTTCCCGGAGTTTGGGTGCTAGGTTCCACCAATCTTTGCGAAGACCCAAATCAAATACAGCCTTCTTCCCCAAGTGCTCGTTTTCGATGAGGAAGCACGACGTTGTTCCGTTCAGCAACTCATGTCCCTTTACCGCTGGCTCGAGAAAGAAAGTGGCTGGAATAGCCAAGTTTCCGGTTGAGTCTATGATGCGAACACGGACAGTATTAACGGATGGAGGTACATTGAGCCATCTTGGGGAATATTGTTTTGCAGATGTTGCCATTTTATTTTATGAAAGTAGAGAGATACTGTTATGCCCTGAAATGATGAGACAGATGAAGTCGACAGAATCATGGTGTCTATATAAAGAACTGGTATGCGTAGGGCTTGTTCAACCGAAAGCTCCCCATGAAAATGAGTATCCCATGAAAATGAGTATGCTTGATAATCATGTCTTCCCGTTCAAGCAATTTGCGATTCTACCTCGCTTGATCAACTTCAAAACTACATTACTGGATTTGTCATATGGTGGTAGTCTATCCCTATTACCAGCAATTGTCATACCAAGGGACGGACCTATTAGTCAGAAGTTGAATACATGAATTCCAAGTCTCCTGTCGTAACCAATCAGCGGCAAGTTATGTGCATGGTAAGATATCCAGGCCTGCCCATGTATCTTGGAAGAGATAAGTTCTGATTACAAATTCGAATTCATTATCCTTTCTAACGAACTGGGAAACGATTGGATCCTCATCACATATCATAATAAGCCATCGTGCTAATCGCAGACACCAATGACATGGATAATTTAAAATCGGTTAGTGTTGCGATCGGGTTTTCGCCACTATAATCGTGTTTTGTGGAGATGACTTTGTCCTGTGGTCGATAGTGGTAGTGGAACCGCAGCCCAAGTCACTGAGATATCAGACTTAAGTTCCGTCACAACAGCTTTATCGGTCTACATAAACGGAACAGCATTTGAATTATTGGACTAAGAAGTAGTATTAACTAGATCAAATTACATGAAAAGAGTCGACTAGTGACAGCCTAGCAATACATATATGGCGAGACGGATAAATATAAGCAAAATAGTTCTAACAAACTATTAGCCCCTCCCCCCTGAAATCTAAAGTGAGAATTGTATAGGTGTATCGGAATTCGAGGGAAGATGGTTTCTTACTCTTTGTTATTTTTTATGGCACTCACCCTTTTTAATTCTTAATATTATAAACTTTAAATATATTCTTTGACATTTTACCCTTTGAGTAATCTATTAAATCAACTCCGATATACGATTCGATCAAGCATTGAAACAAAACGGCACAAAGGCAATATGACAACACCACAAATCCCAGAGAAGACGACAAACTTGCATACCAGCTGGCCAGAGTCTTCATCTACCACCATGAAAGATTTGGCTACCGATTCGGCAGTAACAGCACCAGACGATAGTTTCACTACTCCGGTTGACTTGGCAGGCAAGCCAATCAATGAGACTGTCAAGGAGGAAGAGCCATAGGCAAACGGTGATGGGAATGAGCCGACTCGCGCGATTCGAGGATTTAAATGGTTCCTCGTCTATTTGTCTCTCTACATTAACGCTCTAATCTACGGTCTTGATACAATAATTGCTGCTGACGTCCAGAGCTCTATTGTAGAGACTTTCGGTCACGTCGACCAGCTGGCATGGATTGGCGCCGGCTTCCCTCTCGGATCCTTTGCATATGTGCTCCTCATCGGCGTGTTGTTCACACGCTTCAACATGAAATGGCTTTACGTCTCTTCCCTTGCCCTTTTCGAAATTGGATCTGCTGTATGTGGAGCGGCTCCTAATATGAACGCCATCATCGTTGGAAGAGCCATTGCTGGGGCCGGCGGCGCGGGTCTCTTCTTCGGTTGTCTAAACTACTTCAGTGCCATGACGGTGCCATCCAAACGCGGCTTATATATTGCATCCATAGGACTTTGCTGGGGAGGCGGCATTGTCTTGGGTTCTATTATAGGCGGAGCCTTCTCTGTGTCTTCTGCTACTTGGCGATGGGCGTTTTACACCAACCTTGTTATTGCTGCTGTTACGGCACCTGTTTACCTACTTTTCCTTCCTTCGATACGCCCAGTCGAGGGCCAATCTTTTCTTCAGCGTATAACTGATTTAGACATTGTGGCTTTTATTCTCAGCGCCGCCATGTGGACCAGTTTTGCTATGGTTGCAACAATAGCCGGAGGTCAGTGGCCTTGGCATGACGGCCGTATCATTGCCTTGCGGGTTGTCTTTTGAGTATTGCTTATAAGCTATATTATCCAACAATGGCTGTGCGTCTTCACAACCCCCAAGTCTCGAAGCTTCCCTGTGCATCTATTGGCATCACGTACACAGCTTCTCTTCGGCATTACTACCGCCGCGAATGTGGCAGTTCGCTTTCGAGAGTCGACAAGCGCCCAGCTTCCAGCCGCTGTGTCCATGTCTAGCTCAGAATCAGTCGCGATTGCATCCTAAGAGATTTGGTTAGCACAAACAGAGATGTCACTGTAGGGAGCTTTGTACCTTTACGATGAATGGAATACTATGAAGTGGGCTTCGAACCTTTCCGTCGGCGCGTTCTTGGTCGAGAAACCGCGCTCGCTTTAAAACCTTCTCTCTGGGAGCGACAGAGATCAAGGCACCCAGATTAAGGCTTTTTCTATTGTGCTTGTCAATCTGTTTCAAGATTTGCTTTACCAACGACTCTGCATCGAGTTCGGAACGGTCGAACAGTTGTTGAATGTCATGAGCGGTCGAGGCAAGGAGGTTAAAGGATTCTTGTGCCATGGGTTCTTCTGGGGACATTGAAACGCGGCCGCTAAGGGCAATATTCTGGAGGCCGAGGATATTGCTTTCTATTGTAAGATTACCTCTGAAATCTGACGCTGGTTCGTCGACCACAGCTCCAGAGCAATGAGAGGAGTTGAACGATCTTCATACGGTCACCGGATCAGCGAGGTGGGGTACGTGTCTGAGTGCCAACAGTTTTAGAAAATCCAAGGCTGATAGAGCCATGCCGGAATGAGGTCCGTGTTGGCTTGCATTTAGTTGGTCATCCAAATCTCGTATGCCGCTCATATGAGCTGAATGTGTTCTATCATTGGAGATATTTGGTCCCAATCGCCTAACATGAGAATAGGAACTACCTGCACGGGCGCCTCGTTATGAATCGTCACTTCCATGGCTTTCCGAAAAGGTTGCCTCTGGAAAGTCCCGAAATGTCCCACCCTTGTGGCCAGCTGGGGCGGTGGACCATTTTGGCGAGAAACTCCGTCCCCAAGAATTATTGGCGATGAATTATTCCTCTGTATCACGCATACACTTGCAGGAGAAGCGGCTACACTGCGAGATGTGATTGATGAGGGACGGCATGGCATCTGCATGCATATAGCCATTGATCCAGTTGATATGTGGAGCACATATCGGCGCGACGTCTACAGGATGCCAGAGCTGTTTGAACCTGAGGGAAAAAAGTCACATAGGTCGCCGCCTTTTCGACCGTGTCGAGACAGGCCGGGATCCTGCACTGTGTGCTTGACTGACTACATCACCACGATTGAACGTGCCAAGGTGCGTGAAATCGCTCAATCTGACACTTCTAAATACAGAGTTAGTATTATTAGTTCTGGACATGAGCATATGGAATCGGCTAATTGGGAGACCAGGTTTCTGTAGGGCCGCCGCTCGATGGTTGGTCTATTACGATTACTGCTTACCATCAGCTGGGATGTTGTCGCGATCCAGAGGACTGGAAGTGGGTGATTCTCATAGAATCCCCACTAGACCGAATACTCTCCAAGAGCTCAGCCCAGCGAAATATGGCTTTCTATCCTCCCAGTGTGATAAGAGAGAAATGGCAGACTATGGAATCATTCATCAGGAGGTTAAAGCACCACAATGAAATATTGACAGAAAAACTAGGCGTGATGTTCTAATGGCACTTTCTGATGGCGGCGGCATATGAATTGTTGCCTTTAGTATATATTGCTATCCCTTTGATGTGTTTTTTTTTTTTTTTTTTTTTTTTTTTTTTTTTTTTTAAATTTTTTTATTTTTTTTTTTTTTTTTTTTTTTACATTTTATGTTGGGTGCAAAGAGGCCATTTTATTTAAACAAAAAATTTTTTTTTATAATTTATTATTTATAAAAAAAAAAC
>JALIRY010000080.1:0-144780 GCA_026401215.1 Trichoderma erinaceum
ACCCTAACCCTAACCCTAACCCTAACCCTAACCCTAACCCTAACCCTAACCCTAACCCTAACCCTAACCCTAACCCTAACCCTAACCCTAACCCTAACCCTAACCCTAACCTGGTTCTGCTGGTGTAGCTTAAATAGAGTTAAAATCCCAGCTACCTTAGATATAGCTATATAATGCGCTGCCTAAATAATGTGTTTGAGGCTTGCCTAAACCTTCTGCAGTATTGTATGATGATTGGCCCTATATTAACCATCCCCTAGCTTAAGGCTAATGGCCGACTGTAGCTTTTAATAGTTAAGGCCCTAAAGGTAAGCAACCCAGCCGGTCCGCTTAAGCCATAGGTTTAGCTTATAGTTTAAGCCCTTAGTAATAGTCTTTGCTATATAAGCCTTAAATAGGGCGGCTTAGGAACTGTATTGCTTTAGGAAAAGAAGATCCTTAGCTGGAATTGGTATATCTGCTTAGGGCAGCGCCGGCTGGTTATTGTATAATACTATAGATGTAAAGGATGCAGAGAATAGGAAGGGGGCTAAGACCTTAAACCAAAAGCTGCCACTACTGCCTTTAAATAGTTACTAACAGTAGATATTTATATGCCACAGCTGGCTGTAAGACTGCGCCTAATGGCAAACATTGCCCCCCTTTACCTATAGGTTCTTCTATAAGTACTTTATATAATAGTGCTTAAGTATTATAGCCTTATGTATGTATATAAAGATATAGCTATCTTTGCGGTAGGTAATACTAATAAAGTAGGGCTCCCTAAGACTTAGGATTACTAGGATTACCTCTATTGGATGGTAGAGTTAGTCTAGGTTGGCTATAGTCACTAGGATATCTGGGATTTACTGTATAAGAGCTATAATCTCCTGGTGCTGCTAGTGGCTAAGCTGCTAGTGTATTATATGGAGGTGGCTAGGGATATGCTGCAAGAGATAGGCATGCTTGCACTCCTTGCATACAATAAGCTGAAATACTAGGAGATGGGTAAAGGGATCTATGGCCCTGGAGTTATTTTTATATAGGGGATTGTTTAGTATTATAATTGTGCATAGGACTTAGACTTTATATAGTCTGCATTCTTCCTGCAGTAGCTAGAGTAGTGTTAGATGCTTTTAGGTTAAATCTCACTTATTCCTTAAGCGTATGAGCGTTAGACTTCTTTTATATATAGCTTTTTATAATAAACGCAGCCGACTAATAGAAGCTGCCTTATTAAGTCTTACCTAAGGCTTAGGCGTGGAACCTAAACTTCTTTATACATTTATGTTATAGCTCTTTATAATAAATGCAGTTGACTGAATGACTAACTAACTAACTAACTAACTGACTGACTAACTGACTGACTGACCGAAGCTGCCTTATCTGATCCCGCTTGCTCCTTAAGCGTGATATTAGCGGTTCCCTTCCTCTCCTATATATCTGCCAGTAGGGGAAGAAGAGAGGAGGAAAGAGGGGGGGAATAGGGTGCCATATGGATGCCTATCTATATACTTATATATAGCAGTGACACAGGGCCCTGGCCATATGTAAGATAAGCAGTTAAGGCAGCCCTAAGTTTATCCAATAGTGGTAAGCGCGTATGAGCCTGTAAAGGCGATTGGCTTAGATCCCCTCCCCCTAGTACCCCTATGATGTGATGTTATATGGGAGAGGATTTAAAGACGCTAGCGGCCATATTAGCACACCAGATGTCTATAAACTAAAAGATTAGATATAATAAATAGGCTTTTACTATCCTAGTTTACACCTAAGGGCACCTATGCCATATAAGGCCGATCTCTCTTAGTCTTTAAAAGCAGCCTAATTATTATATTGTCTATATACTAAGTTTAGGCGTGTGCGCTAGCTTGGCCTAGTTTAGCTAGATTGTATAAAGGAGAGGTTTTTAAAAAGAAATGTAACCTCTATAGGCATTATCTGCAGCACACTAGTAGTAAGACTTAGTATAGCAGCTCCTGCTATCCTAGTTTACCTTATGCCATATAGAGCCAGTTTATTTTAGTCTCTATCTTTAAAAAAAAAAGGTATAATCCTTATACTATTTGCATATAAGGGGCTAGTAGTAATGCCTTATATAGAAGCAGTGGGAGTATCCTCTATCTAGTATCTTCTTCTCCTAAAGCTCTTCTCTTTTTTTCTCTCCCTTTTCCTCTCCTTTTATATATAGTTTTCTCTTTTACTCTCTTTCCTAAGCACCTTAACCCGCTTACCTCCTTTTATTCTAGGCTTAAATGCTAGCGCTACTATATAATATATAGGCATCCCTATCCCAATCCCCTTTTTTTATCTCTTCTCTTTTTAATATATAGGTAACGCTTTGCTATAATACTTATATAAAATAAGCAAAATATAACTAAGTTTATACTATATATCCCTTCTACCTGCTCCCTACTTGCTCCCTACTTTACTTACTATTTAGTAGTAGTACTTACTTAATACTTACTTGCTTGCTTATATATTAAAATGCTAGTGCTTAGTTATATAAGACTGATGAGTTTTTAGGCTATACTATACTACTTAGTTTACACTTATATAGGGTAAGGGAGTTCTTTGCCTATTATATTATATTATAGTTATACTAATAGGATAAAGTATTATATACTATAGTATGTGTATAATATTGGGTATATTTTCTACTTTATTAAAAGCTACTGTGGGCACTATAAAACGCTATAAAGCTATTTTACTATAGCCTCTGTTTATGTTTATTTATCCCTAGCCAATCTCCCTTATTTAACTTAATTTAGTAACCTAATCTTCTATTTCTATTTCCTTTTCCCTAGCGCCTTTACTATATATTCATCCATTTACTCATTCATTTATTTACTTACCTATCTATTTATATAATAAACAGCTAGTTCTTTAATAGCTAAATAGGATTGCTACTGCTTCCTTTATTCTCCTCTAACTCCTTTAATAACCCCTTATATATAAACTGGCTACTGCTATTTACCTTAAGGTTATACTTATTATTATCTAAGTCAATTGGGTTTTCTATAGATCCTAAAGTTACCTAGCGCTAACTATAGGCCTAGCTTATATAGCTTTAGCCTTATTATGTACGCTAGCTTAAATGCCCTTGTTATAATGGTTGTGTGGAACTGCCTGGGTTATTGCCTCTAGAGCAGTAAGCAGCATGGTTCTGCTATTTGCAATTCCTATAGCTACTGTTAAAGTAGCTAGGGAGTTATATGTAAGTAGGGAAAGGGTTAGTGTAGCTATTGGGATTTAGTATTATCTTATCTTAGTAAGTGCTGTATAGAGGGTTAGTGGCAGTCCCTTGACTTTGGATGAGAAAGGCATTAATATATAAGTTGCGTATGCCTATAATCTGGTCCAGTTGTATATAGCTGTGTAGGAAGGTTATAATGCGGCCAGGGAGTTAGAGGATGGCATTTTATAGAGCGTTCTTAATGTATGGCCGCAGCTGCTGCCCAGCAATGTTGAAGTTAAAGAGGTGTGTATTATTAGATAAGGAGCTATTTATAAGACTTGTGGGTGGTGGTGGCTAAAGAAGAGGGAGTAAGGTTAGCTTTTATATAGGAGATATTACACTAGGGCGCTTAGATAGAAAGTAGGAAAGGGCTGGGGACTTATACTGTTAGGATTTAATAGCTGCTGGTGGAAAGCTATAAGCTGGGTATTATCCTAGCTAGAAATAGAGAAAGAGAAGTAAAGGTTAGTAGCTGGCTTTTATATAAGATAAGGTAGGCGAAGTGTAATAGAGTAGTGGAGCGGAGGAGCGGGGGAAATAAATACTTAGCTATTGTAGTATTAGTTATTATATAAAGTGTAAAGGCTGTAGTTATTAGCTATTGGTTGGTGTATGGTGATAGTAAAGGTAAAAGGAGGTAATGGTGCTATGTGATTTATGCTATGCTGTGCTATATTGGAGAGTAGTATGAAGCTGCCTATTAGTAATAGCAGATGTATGTGTGTGTGGTTAGTGATATTAGATTGGAAGGAGGGAGGGAAAAGAGAAGGAGTAAGGCAGAGAGATGCAGTAGCTATTTTATTTTTGCTATATAACTGCTGCATTAGCTGGTAAAAGGGCGAATAGCTTTGTGAAATGTAGAGTGAGTATACGCTATGATTTATATATAACTTAGGGTGAATATACCGCTTGGCTTTACCTCTCTTCCTTTTTGCGCTAATTTACCGCTGAGGTAGAAGCTTAGGCCCTTTATATGAAGCTGTTTAGCGGTAGTGTGTGCTGCTATTATACTGGCAGCCTATTTTCCTTCTTTCTTTCTTCTTTCATATTTCTTCTAGCTTTCTTTTATCTGGCCTTTACTCTAGGATAAGAATATACTTGCTAGCTTTAAACACTCGCCTATATGGGAAGCCAGCTTGTCTTTCTTTCTTCTAGCTTTCTTTTACCTGGCCTTCACTCTAGGATAAGAATATACTTGCTAGCTTTAAACACCCGCCTGTATAGGAAGCTAGCTTTATCTTTTTTTCTTTTAGCTCTTTTTCACCTAGCTTTAGCTTTCACTCTGGGACAAGAGTACTACTTGCTAGCTTTAAACACCTGCCTGTATGGGAAGCCAGCTTGTCTTTCTTTCTTTCTTTCTTTCTTTCTTTTTATCTTTCTTTTTATCTTTCTTTTTATCTTTCTTTTTATCTTTCTTTTTATCTTTTTTTCTGTCTTTTTTTCTATCTTTCTTTTTATTTTTCTTTCTATCTTTCTTTCTTTCTTTCTTTTAGCTTTCCTTTACCTGGCTTTTACTTTAGGACTAGGATGCACTTACTCCTAGGATATGCACTTGCTAACCTTAAACACTTACGCTATATAGAAGCTAGTATTATCTTCCTTTTCTATCCTTCCGGCTTTCTTCCTAGAACATGCACTCACTAGCCCTAAACACTTGCCTGTATAGGAGCAGGCCTGGACACTTACCTAGCTTTCTTCCTTTGCTTTATCATTCTCTTTCATCTTCTTTTTCTATCACTTAGTTGGCCTAGATACTTGCCCTATATAAAAGCCAGCCTTCCACCCAGTCCCCTTTTACTTAATTCCCTTTACTATATCTATTATTCTCCTTTATCTTCTTTTTACTAGACCCTCTTTACTTAATTCCCTTTACCCTATTGTTCTTTCATTTTTATTTTGCCCTAGGCCTGGACTCTTGCCCTATATAGGAGCCGGCCTAGACACTTGCCCAGCTTTTAGCTTTCTCCCTTTGCTTTAGTGTTCTCTTTTTATTTTTATCTTTGTCTTCTTTCCTATCTTGTCTTCTTTTCCACCTTGCTTAAACACTTGCCCTATATAGGAGCTAGCCTTATCCCTTCCTTTTCCTTTTTCTTCTTTCCCCCTTAGCTTTTTCTCTTATTAAAATATATAGCTTAAGTGGCATATTTGCTATCCCCTAGCGCATTCTAATTATAAATATAGCCTCTAATGCTAGGATTGGGAGTGAGCAAGGGGAGAAGCTCTTTTACTTTTAGGCCAGGGGTCTCCTTAGTAATATAGTCGCCAGCTTCAAACACTTCTCTTATACAGGAGCCGGCCTTGTCTTTTCCTTCCTTTCCTTCCTTTCCTTCCTTTCCTTTCTTTTCTTTCTCTCTCTCTAACCTTCACCTATAGCCATATAGGGGAATACACTTGCCTTATATAGTAAGTGGTAATAATTAGTAATGGTAATTAGTAATAGTAATGGTAATGGTAATAGTAATAGTAATAGTAATATTGCATATTGTATAAAGGGGACTGAAGTAAAGATAGATATAAATAAAATAACCTATATTCTCCCTTCCTCTCTTACCTTTACCTATAGCCACGTGGGGGAACACACTTGCCCTATATAGTAAGTGATAGTAATTGGTAATGGTGATTGGTGATGGTGATGGTAATGGTGACTGGTAATGGTGATAGTGATGGTGATAGTGATAGTGATGGTAATAGTAATGGTAATGGTAATATTATATATTATATAAAGGGGACTAAAGTAATAAAGATATAAATAAGATAACTTATAATAGATAAATAGTAATAGTAATTAGCATATTATATAGGGGAGGGGAAACTGGAAGTAAAAAAATATAGGATAACTTATAATAATAAGAATAATAATAATAATAAATAAGAGTAATAGTAATGCTATAGTAATAGTAATAGTAATAGTAATAGCGATAGCAGTAGTAGTAATAAGCATGTTATATAGAGCGGAGGGGGGGGAATTATATTAACTATATTACTACCTAGGCCCCCTTAACCCCTAGCTTTACCTTACCCTAAGCTACTAATCATTTATTAAGCCGTATGACATTAAGCCGTGCCCCCTGCCTTTACCACGCACAGGCCACTACCCCCCCTGTATTTCATCAAGCCGTGCGTACGGCTCGATGCAGTATGAGGGCTAGGGTAATTAAAAGTAAAAGAAAGATAATAGAATAAGGCTAAAGGCAGCTTAGTATGCCCTGCCTTTGCGCTTTGCTCCTTTAACTTAATTTAACCCTTAATATGCTAATTGCTTATTAAGCTATATAACATTAAGCTATGCCCCCTGCCTTTGCTGCGCATAGGCCACTAACCCCTGTAAATTTATTGAGCTATGCATATAGCTTGACGTGGAATAACGGGGTAGGTCTAGTTGCATTTAAAACCTTGTTGACCCAATCCTGTTGTATATTGCATGCCTCTTGGTTGTCATGAAGATCCCTTTGCTGCCAAAACCCCCCAGAGACTTGGAGATACTCGTGATTTTGGCAGTACACAAGCGGCGGAGATCCCCCTTTGTATTTTTCCATGCAGGTATCGCAAAGTTGTGTATTGTGGCAAGTTCTGCATGCGAAAAGCTTGTCAACTATTGCGGCATTACAGCCATCACAATAGGCCCATTGAAAGTTTCCATTAACATCGGCGCTTAGCTCCCAAGCAATCTTCGCATCAAGAACTTCCCCGAGTTGGAGCAAAAGCAGACCAAGCCAACCGAAAATAAAATGGTTTTTTGATGATTTTATGCCCTCTTCTGCTAGTTCCTGGATACTGCGACGGGTAATTTCGCGCCGGGCAGACTGGGATGTTGGACGGTAATCGTTATGAAGCATTTTCATCCTTTGGAACAGAGACGAATTTCGTTCATTTGCAATATCAAAAGGGCTGAAGCCGGCTTTGTTCACCACGTTTGGGTCAGCGCCTTTCTTCAGTAATAGCTCCACAGCTTTTTTTGCAACTCCTTCCTTCACGTGTGCAACAGCCATATGGAGGGGTGCGTCGCCATATTTATTGGTTTGATTAACATCTAAGCCTCCATCTTCATCCAAGAGCATTTTGATGATTTCGATGCTTCCCTCAGCTACCGCAAAGTGCAGGACCGAATATCTTTCTTCCGAAAGTATGTTTGGATTTGCTCCTTCTGTGAGCAAGTAGGAGCTTGCTTCCACTTGACCAGCAGAGACTGCAGAGTGAAGGGCTGTGTAACCATGTTTGTATCTTTCGTTGATATCTACCCCTTTCCCACGCAGTTGGTGAAGGATGTCGACGCGACCAACCAACGCAGCTAGTTCGACGATGGTCAAAGGAGCGTCCACCCATATACCAGCTTCGCGGGCCAAGAAGACTTGGATTGCCGCTTGATGTTCATTGGTTATTGCAAGCTGCAATGCCGTCAGTCCTTCATCGTCTGTCGCCTGGAGATCTGCGCCAGAATCAAGCAGTAATTTGACAAGTTTCTCATGGCCGCGCAACGCAGCAAGGTGGAGAGGTGTACGTCCGACGACGAGCTTCGTTCTTTCCGCCAATATCCAAGCACCTATGCAGCAACCGACAGGAGTGCAATAGATTAAGAAATTCTCCAATTTCGGGTGGCCAGCTCTGCCAATGGTAAAGATGACAATGTACCAAATCAGGAAGTTGAGCCTCCAGAGCCATATTCGATATCTCGGCCATGGCTTGAACCAGATTATCGGAGCCAAAAAATACGGCAAATATGGAAGAATTTGAAACTCGGTAATGAAACAAGCTATTTGAAACAGCATGTTTAGGAATACCAAATATGCCAAAAAGACAAATGTAAAGACGAAAATGGACTGCAGATATGCATAGAAAAAGAAGCAGACAAGGAGGCATGACGCCATTTGGAGCTGAATACGATTGGGCCCTATGGCAGTAGATATCACAGAGGCTGAATTCACGGGGCTGAAAAGCACGTCCTTGACAAGACGTAGCCGACCAAGTCGTGTCACGGTCGACCAGCAGATTTTGTGATTTCCGATGAGGCCCTCCCGCGTTGCAAGCCATTTGCGGTCCTGGGCTCGAGAAATTAAGATGGCGTATAGGACTTCCGTCAGCAACCATCTAAAAGGTATGGTGCATAGCGAAGCCATACCAACGAACCAATTCTGGAAAGCCGATTTTTTGGCATCCTCCTGCTCTAGTGCCAACGCAGCGGCGCTGGAGACTGTCATCGCTTCGTTGGTGTTTGCCCAAGGGAACTCGGCATTGAGCCTTCCATTCTCGAGCCATAATTGAAAGTGGGAGCTGTGAAGGCTCGACTCGGCATTCGCGTCAGCATGACATTTCAAAAGCTCTTCTGCAACTTTTTCTTGACCTTCCCAGGCCGCCCAATTGAGTGGTGTCAGTCCGTAGTCCTTCGCTTCGATATTTGCCCCATTTTTCATCAACAAATTAACAACATTTGAACGGCCGTTTCGGACGGCCCATGTTAGCGGCGTCATGCCATATCCCTTAGCATGAATATTGGCGCCATGTGATAAGAGAAGGTCAACGACGTCTCCGTATCCGTTGCGGGACGCCCAATGCAGTGCTGTAATATTGTTGCTGGTTTCCTTGTTGATTGATACTCTAGACGCCGATAGCAAATTTGACAGAAGCTGGGTTAGTCCGAAGAAGGCTGCCAAGTGGATCATTTCAAAACCATGAGGCACATCCCAGTTACGTTTGAAGAGTGACCAGTACGTTTTGAGCCAGTTTTCTTTCAGAGTAGACCCGCTGGGAGAGAATAGCTTAGCTGAGAGAATCATGTCCACAATTTGGGGTGAGGCTACGCGAGCGTGCTCAGGCCAGTACCGAGCGGCATACTCTAAGAAGGGGTACCGCTGTCGTTGAACTGCTTGTTGTGATGGCTTATTCTCCACGAGGAGATCGATTGGACCATCATCTAGGGCTCCGCTCTGTAGGTACTGGATGCACTTTTGCGCGATATGGCAGTGCACTTCAGCTTGATCTATATTTAAGTCTTGTAAAGGTAAAGGCGTGTCCTTGTCCGGTTCTAGGCTCAAGAGGAACTTTTTTGCACTTCGGTGTACAAAGTGAACTTCGGTTCCGACAAGCTTTACAAATCCACCGACGTCTTCGACCCGTTCCCTTGTCGCCGATTCGCTCTCGGCATCAGTCAAGATGCGCAGCTCGGCCAAGGTTACGGGACGGAGCGTCATAATCACATAGCCGAAAGTCTTGATGACATCAGAGCGTTGTTTCTTTAGGCGCTTGAGCATTCTTTGATAAATACTGGAAAGTCGTTCGGGGATATGCTCCAGAGTGGCCTTAATTTTCGACCGATCAGTCGTCTTTAGTTCCTCGACAACACGTCCCACCCAAAGAAACGTCTCTTCAGCCTTTTCATTGAGAGTCTTCACTACCTCCAACCTCTCTGATTCCTCATATCCACACTCTTTCGCGAGCCACCAAGACTTCTCAGAGATAAAACGCTCGAGATCAGCTTGAACCTCTTCATTGTGTGCTATGTCCAAACTCAGTGAGGACACGGAAAGGGGTATGATGCGATCTGCCTCCTTTGTATTTACACACGTAAACAAAAACTTTAAGTCCTTGTTCAAACGTGAGTCAGTTGTAAGCTCCTGGAGCTTCCCAACAATCCATTCCAAGGAGTCATCAACACATTCATCGAGACCATCGAGGACGCAATAAACCGTACTCGCGTCTAAGTATGCGAGTACCTCCCTGAAATTCTTCCAGAGCACCTCTTTGTTCCCTTCGCTAAATAAACCTTGACTCTGCTTGCATAGGTCAAAGTCACGCATCATGTGCTGGATGAGATTTGGTTGCTTTTGAACAAGCTGGTATACCAAGCTGCGAAGAACAGCCACAACATTGTTCCTCCTGTCGTCATCGTAGCAGAAATAATACATGAGAAATGAGTCCTTCGTTTTTTTAAGCTCACTTTCGAGCTCATCCACAAGATATAAAGACATAACTGTCTTACCAATGCCAGAAGGGCCTTTTAGCCAAATAAGCTGTGACGACTTCGCTTTACGCCACTCTTTATATGAATTACGATGGTTGATCCATTCGCAGGTGCCTTGGACCCGTATATTTTGTTTCGATAATGTCGATTTATCATCCTTCGGATCTGTGAGGAACAGCGCTGCGAAGAAAGCCGCAGAGTCCTCGGGCTTGGTGACAGATTCCCCACTCCTGTGAAATAAATCTTCCACATATATAAACTGGTCTGCCAAAACCGAAAAAAAAAAATCAGCTTTATCCCGTATAAGACGAAAGCATAACTTACTGACAGCACCGATAATGTTCGCGTCTTCGCCAGCATGTATCGGGCCGATGCGGACGTTGGGTGCCATATTGTGGTGCGCGATACTGCCTCAAATCAAACTGAGCGACTCCCGCAAGAGTGAGAACATGACACGATTAAGGTACATGCAGCGCCAATTTGTCAAAGTCAATAAAACGGCCTATTTCGTGTGTTGAAATTGGTGAGGAATTGAATTGAATGAAAATTTGGCAGCAAAATTATGAATCCCGGCGCAATTGCGTTCAAGGCATCCCGAAATAGTGGACGGTGGATAGGATGTACTTGGTCTAATATATGAAGCTGGTAGTAAATTCTTTTTTTTTTTCTTTCTTTTTTTGGTTTGATGCGTGTAGCTTCAGGTTGGGCTTCTTCAGACCACCCCGAAGATTTAAGTTAAACCAACGTTCCAGTTCACCCCGTAAGGCAACAGACTTCCCTAACAAACCACAAATGCGATATGTACCACCTACGCCATCTGCTGCCACGCCGCAGTGCTCCTCGTGAACTTAATAGTGAGGGGTTAGTTATATTGAGAGAGGTTTTATTTAGCTACTAGCGTATTTAGCTACTCAAAAAAGTACTACTCTTTGCAAATTTGCCTAGTTATACTTATACATATAATTATATACTATTATAGAATCTTAGCTAGAAATTAGTACCTTTATAAGTAATTTTTTTTTTCTCTAAAAAAGAAGTTATAACTAAGTATTTAAGTAAATAAATACCTTTAAGTAAAAGCTAACTATTAGTCAAACAAGAAGGTAGGCAAGCTGCCTATCTGCCTCCACGCACATTACTCCAGCATTAGTCCTTGTTTCGAGGAATCTCGTCGACTGTGTAACAACGTAGCTACAGTGGCATGGAACTATTTGCGTTGTCCGCAAACTAGTTCGTGATGGAGATTTTGAGGCACCAGACTTATAGCCTCTTGACTCCGCGGCACTGTGCGTGGCAAACTCGGCAATTGACACAAGTTCAGCTTTGCCGCCTAAATAAGCCCTCTATATGCCCTTTGGTATGTATCATTGGACGATTATCGTCCCTTGTCACTTGAAGTTATATCTCGCCGTAGCATTATCACCAGTACTGACTGTTCAGCTACTATCAGCGTGGCAATAAGCTCATAATATCTTTACGGCAAGACCAGGCCTAGACTTGGCGGGCGTTGAATATATCATGTTCTGGAACCGTCGCTTTGGCCACGACGGGAAGTTTCTTTGCGAGTCAGTGGATCCGCATACCATTTGCAGCGATTTTGCAGTGTCGAGCTACTATTACTAGACGTGCTTGCCCAGTATAGCATCAAACTCAAAATGTTCCCAGCAGCTCAACGAAGTGGAGATGCTGAAATTAGTCTCAGCAAATCGAATACCGACTTGCTAGTCACTCGAAAGCCACAGGCGCCTTCGACCGTCAGTAAATATAGATACACACTGCATAACAGTTTTTGGCAGTTTTCGTAAGATAGATTTGAGAACTACTTATATTCTGGTCTACTCCGAAGTTGCATCCACGTCTTTTCCCGCTCTACTGTGTTTTTGCTTACAGGGACAAATTCTCACGCAATCTTTCATCATTAACCAAGGTTTAATTTTCAACCATGACATCCCCAGCCGCGCCCCAGCCCACAACCATGAACTTGCTCTCCTTTGACGGTGGCGGCATTCGTGGTCTGTCAAGCCTGTACCTACTTGCAGATCTAATGCAAAAGATAAAATTTTCTGCGAATCTCGCCACCGAGCCGCTGCCAGCAGATTATTTTGACATGATTGGAGGAACGAGTACCGGCGGGATTATCGCCATAATGCTCGGAAGGCTGCGTATGAGTGTTAGCGAGTGCATCACGGCCTATTCAACCCTAAGCGAGAAGGTCTTTGGGGAGCAGAATAAAAATTCCCTTATCAGCAAGACGAAATTCAACGAAGAGGATTTGGAGAAGGTTGTCGAGGAAACTGTGGAAAAGAAGCTTGGAAAAGGCCGGGGTGCGGAACAGTTCCTGGATCCGAATACATCAGGCTGTAAAACGTAGGCCGCTCCGACACAAGTTTGTCTGATAGAACAAATCGATTAATATTGCAACAGGTTTGTCTGCACATATGAGCGCCGCGGTCTAGGTGGCGCCCCTATTCTTTTGCGAAGTTACGAGTCCCCCGAACGACACGTTGATTGCACCATTGTACAGGCAGCTCGTGCAACATCTGCAGCCGAGACGTTCTTTCCGCACTCAACTATTGGGACACAATCCTACACAGATGGCGGAATGGGAATGAACAACCCAACCGAGGAAATACTAAAAGAAGCCATGGGCTACTATCGCCAGCGCGGTTATGCTGTCAAGAAGCCAACCTGTATTGTGAGCATAGGGACGGGCGAAATGAGCCTGATTAATCTCCAAGAGGCCGAGAGCAAGACATGGTGGAGACAGCTCCCAGTCGCCGAACGAAGCGGCTTCAACGCCGCAGGTATCCTGTCAGAAATAGTGTCAGATTGCAGTCAAACACACATGAAGATGCTCAACACTTTCCATGAAATGGATATAGCACACTTATATTTCCGCTTCAATGTGGACAAGGGACTCGAAGAGATTTCACTTGATGAATATAAAGCATCTGGCGACATTGAATCCGCAACGACTAAATATCTGCAAAGACTGAGCATGGAGCGGAAGCCTGAGGACTGCGCAAAGATTTTGCGATTCTCACGCACAGATCTACAGCGTCTAGGGCTTCAGACGCAGGCAGCACACTACCGTGATCAAGCAAGACAACTCGCTCAACAAGCGAGACAACTCATTGAACAAGCGAGTGATCTTGACAGCACGATTGCGGCTCCGCAGACTGAGCAGGGAACGCAAGAGTTGCCCATAAGGCAAGTTGCCAACCAACCAGAACATCAAGGACGTCCTCAGATCGTATTTGGTCAGACAAAGGCGGGTCGCGATGTTAACCAAATAGATGTGGTTCATGGCAACCCCCGGATGGGGGGGGGGGGGTGGGTAACCAGATCAACAAGGGGCAACATTACAAGAGCGCGCAAAAATTCAGTAACGCAGGGAAAAACTTTAAATGGTAAGCATCGAAAACCTGCAGCCTCCCCTGGAAGTTCTGGAAAGCAATCTATACTTTAATTTCTAGAACAACTTAACGCACAGCTGTTGTTTCTTTTAAAATATACAGTAGCCCTACTATTATTCTGCATAAAGCTATATTACAGCCTCATAAAATCTAGCTTATATGCACTACGGGACACAGCTCTATAAAATCCACAGCAGCTATATTAGTAGCACCTGTCACAAGCTTTTAATATTTCTCCCAATCTTAATATCTCGTTTCTTAAACTGGATACTTTAGTGCTCTTATGTATGGAAACCGCTTACAATTTGAAAGTTAATTATAGCTGTCTCTTTATCAATCACATTATCGTCAATATCTGAACCAGTTTCCTTAATCGCAGGCCTGATTCTTCCCTCTCTAAGGTGCAGGAAATTCAAAGAAATACTTAGGGTTAGAATAGCAGGTTTAATAGGGTTTAGTATATTGGCCCCCTTTGTGTGTTTAGTAATATAATGAGGAAAGCCGACGTTTCCCAATATCTCATGCAATAACGGACCTAACGGGGACCTCTTTATGAACTACATGGACTACACAGATGATGTAGTCTGTACCATGTTTACCAAGGGCCAGGTCAAACGGATGGATGCGACTCTGGCGGGACCGAGGTCCTCGCTAGTGGTGTCGAATTTTCAGGAGCCTATCTTGCAAACGGGTACTGCACTCCACAACACAGACGATACATTCGATTTCGCAATGACAGACTGGAATGGCGATGGACTTCAAGACCTCATTGCCATTAAAAAGAGTAACACCGGTTCAAACAGCACGGAGGTGCATATTCTCTCAGGGGCTTCAAGGTTTTAACAATTCATCCTGCAGACAGGAACTGCACTTCATAATACAGATAATACATTCGATTTTGTAATGACGGACTGGAATGGTGATGGAGGACGTCCGGACCTTGTTGCCATTAAGAAGAGTAGCACTGGCTTAAATAGCATAGAAGTGCATATTCTCTTAGGGGCTTTAAAGTTCTAATAATTTATCCTGCACATAGGAACTGCACTCTATAACACAGATGACATTTAACTTTATAATTACAGACTGGACTGGCGACGGATGTCTAGACCTTGTTGCTATTAAGAAGAGTAATACTGGCTTGAATAGCATAGAAGTGTACATCCTTTTAGGGGCATTAAATTTCTAAGAATTTATTATGTAAATAGGAACTGCCTTTTATAACATGGATAATATGTTTGACTTTGAGATGACTGACTAGAATGGTAATGGATGCCCTGACCTTGTTGCTATTAAGAAGAGTAGGACTGGCTTAAATAGCACAGAGGTGCATATTCTTACCGGCTAAGTCTAGCTAAGATATGTCTTTTTGTCTTGTTGAGTTGCAGTAGGCAAGTTTAGAATTGAGAATCTGGATAGTTAAAGATGGTGATTATTGGGTGATAGCTTTTGGTTGTTGCAGGGAGTTCTTTACTGTAAGCGGAGTTTAAGCTTGGCTGACTGTTGGCGGGTTCCTATCTTTTATAGCTTAATTGATCTTAGGGGTTCCTGACTTCCTGGAACTGTAATTTGCTATATAATAAACTAAATGACTAACGTTTTATTCTTTATAGAATAAAATTATTACTTAAATCTAGGTTGGGCGGCTTATGTATATGTATTAGATGATGGTATACCTTTGCTAGCTTATCTTAATTAGTGGTTGTATATAAGATTGTGTTGCCCTGACTTGCCTGAAATAAGATGTTATTGGTTAGCTGCATTTGGTGGACATACTGAACGACATCAACAATCTGCGGTATTCTCTCCAGTCCACATCAATCTGCTCTTGTAAACTTCTTAACCCTTTTTCCATGATTTGTATCTAATTGTGCCTCTTGTTGATAGAGAGAGGAGTGTTATTTTTAATATACTTTGAGAGTCTATAAACACATCTTCTAGTGAAACTCTGTGTTGTAAGCTCCATTAGTGAAGATTAAGTATACCGGCTAGTTGACTTTGGAAATGGCTATAGAGCGCATTCTGTTGTATCCAGCTTAGTTCGGCGTGTCTTCGCACTGATCCGAGCCAGTACACATTAGCTTATCGTCACCCCAGATGTGAAAGCAGTTTAGATAGTGACCGATTTCGTGGGTTGTGGTGCGGCCTAGGTTAAATGGCGCCCTTGCAGTCCCCATGGTCCCGAATGCTGTATGATCGATAACCACACCATCGGTCTCAGGAGGGCCACCTGGAAATTGCGCGTACCCAAGTAATCCTTGACCGAGACTACCTATACCGAGATCACAGACCCATATATTGAGGTAGTGGTCGGTTGGCCATGCATCTATGCCACCCTCTGGGGTAAACTTCATCCTACGATCCGGATCCCCGCGGGGGCCATCTTTATTAAAAGATGTGATTCGTGTAGACGTACGGGTGATGCCTGTCGTTGGATTGCCATGCGGATTTCGCTTCGCGAGAAAGAACCTTATCCGCGCATTCCCTGTCAGCGTCTGAAAGACCGTTGGTATCGTGCTGATGTCGGCGTTTGCTGCGTTAAAATCATCATTAAGGACGGCAATCTGGCTGTCGATTTGAGCATCACTGATGTTCTGCTCTGCATTATTGAAAAGGACATGAACCACAATAGGAATATATGCAACCCCTGCCCGCAATGACCCGGTTGTTCGGAGCGCAAGGTTGAACTGTTCGACAGATTGTCGTCGAGATTTGTAGCCTGGGTCTGTAGTAAGCAGACTCTGGTGGCACTCGTGAGTTGCACACGGCCGAATTGGTGAAGCTGTCACTTGTGTTCCCATCTTTCTGAATTTGAGCAAGTCAAAAAGGAAGCAATTGCTAATAGGAAGTAGATAACTATATATCAGGTTGGCCGAGGAATGAATAAGTTTGCTTAGATTCGGACACCTATTAATGGTCTTGCTCATTGCAGAAGACTTGTATAGGCCTAGACTTGCCAAGATAAGCTGAGGAAGTGATGTCGAGAGTGGCGTCTTATGAAACTTTCCACCTGCAACATGGTGGGAAGTTTGAGAAGCTGTTGCAGTTGCAGCTACTTGTGCTAAGCTATTACCGCTGACAGATGGTAGCATGAAATTTACCGAAACTAGATTCAGATTCAACATTGCACAATATTGAAACACGAGTAATGAGTATCTCACTCATGCTATAAGATACGGGTGCTACTGCTGATACAAATGACACCCAAAGCGGACCACAACCTCTCTGCGTAAACTGACTAGCCTGTGATATCACGGAGCAGGCCAATTAACAATTTACTAGGGTTCGGGTGTCGATTTGCAGCCGCCGTCCACTACCGCTACCGCAGTGATTCTCAATGAAAGTCTGGTAGATCTCATTTCTAGACCAGAAAAACATGCGGAACTTAATTTCGGAAGCTAAAACATAGGGGATGTAGTGAGTGCTCAGCGAGGACACGCGCAGCTGTTTAGAACTGCCGCTGGATGTTGGCGGAGGCACTGAAGTCGACAGTTGACCACCTTTTTTCACTCGACCTCATCAGTGCCTCATTTCGATTTGGACGTTCAGCTTCAGCCTGATTCGACTCTAAGGTGCCGACAGCCGTGTCTCCACTTGTTGCATCGGTAATCTGGATCGGCTGAAGAGCGGCTGAAGAGCGCCTGTGGAATGCAATTTGAATCTTGGCAAACTTTATTCCGAGTGGCATCTCGATCTCATGCTCATTGTCATGGTCTTGTAAATTCTCTGGGAACCATTAAGCTCCTGATCCGTATCCGTCTCGTCGTGGACGTAATGTTGACCACCAACCCTGGTATAAAATCCGCTCCGCGAACCCTCACTGTAATTTTATCTGGTAGTTGTTCATACGTGGTCCGAGTTAGGTCTAAATACCCTCCTGGGCCATGTAAGATATCAGGTCGGGCCTTCTCGTAAAGCGTATGGGCGGCCAGGCTAAGAGGAACGCATCTTGCAGCAGGGTCCGGGGTAGAAATGTCGAACGTGCCGTCTTTATAGACTAAAGCGACCGCTCCAGCCGATTTAGGTGTTGCGCAAAGGCCACCACATTCCATGATCTTGCCCATGTGGTAGAACCCCCCTAACAATGTGTTGTTAAGCGACTCCTGAGGTGGGGATGGCTCAGCCTGGCTTATCGCACAAAAAGCCACAAAGATCGCCGGGTCATAAGCTCATCCCACAATAAGAATGTCAAAATCAGGGTTACATAGTATGGCTTCTAGTATAGGCTCATGGCCCATCTGGGCCAGTATTCGTGGAATGGAGTTGATTTCTTCGATTGTAAGCTGGGGGACCTCATCTCCACAACCAATCATGTCCCCAGCCAGAAGCTTCTGCTCAACCACTTCCCTAGACACTTCAAAATACAAAGCAAGGACATTCAGTTTTCTAGGGCTTTATGAATACTCATTAGTCTCATACTATGGATAGTTATTGAACCCTAGGATACTGATCAGTTGAGCGATGCGGCAATTTCTTAAACCATTTTCACAAATAGATCAACGTGCTCATTGCTCCCGTCTCCACCAACTGAAGATATGAGAACAGGCACCTTGTAGTTGAATACTGCCCAGACTAGTTTTGTCAAATCTCGTCGGTAAGACTCCTCAGGGCAAGTCATAGTGCCTAATGCTAACTTTGATGGACCGGAATCTATCGAGCCGGAATCCATAATAACGGCCACATTGAAGGGTGATGCTGCTCCGACTAACTCGTCGAGCTTTCTAGTCAGGAGCTGCTCATCAAAATCATAGCCAAGCATCCCCATTGGCGTAACAATGGCGTAAAGTGGTTCTGGATTCCCTTCTATTTTTAAAACACCGCCTACAGGCGCATCGGCTTAATGAGTATCTAAGGGGGATAAAGTTTATGTCGCATATTTGCAACTGTTTTAAAGCTAACAAAATGTAAGAGACGAATAAAAACAGCTTTGGGAAATGTGATAATAGGATAAACGAGCTTTAAACAGATTTGGACTTTATATCTTGTGCAGCTTTGCGAGGAAGTTCTTCTCTTTGTAGTGCAGGGCATCTCGAATACGAGAGATTTTTGTAAGAGCAAGATTCCCATATAGACGTTATCGATGATGACAAGTATGGACTTCGACAGGTCGTTTGGCCGTAAGGGAGCCAAGAATCCCGTCCTCGCCGCTTCGGCTCCAGGTCGAACCGGCAGAGTATCGGGGTTAGGCTTGATCATTGTGAGTTTCTAACGTCATTCTACTCATTTCAGCAGCTCTGCGTGAATAGCTATCTGTACTGACTCTTTAATTCCAGATGTCTTCAGCTGGCCAAGTGGAATGTATGATGTTTCATCGGAACGTTGCCCGAAAATCGGCAACGCTAGGCCACACGCCTATTTTCGCTCGGCCAAAAATCAATGCGGACCCTGTTCCACAGCGAGCTTATGGCCTTTTCCTCCTCGCATGGCGACGAATCGTACCGAGCCGCCGCTGTGGTGGAGATACTTTGCAAAAAGGGCATCATTAAACCTGTTGGTGACGACTCTCCCGTTCAGTCACGCTTTGGCGCCTCACGTGGTTGGAAATCCTCGCTACTGCGATCCGCTGGCGTCGTCAGAACTCCCAGGAGAGGATTAGGCCAAGAGACAGCACCAGTGCTAGCAATGACAATGACTGTAATAACGGTAGCGACGGTATAGCTATACCATTGACTATTAGTAGAGCTTATGGGCTTGGGAACGCAGCGGTCGCGACTCCTGTAGCAGTTGACCAGCTTGTCGGACCAGCGACAACCCTAGCCAACCTCCAGGAGAATATCAGTGTGTTTCCTCTTAGTGTGGAGGACTGGTCTACCTATTTAGATATTATACAGGCCGATACCGAACTTGGCTACGATCTTGGTGTTTAATCTTCCGGAGTAGATATGGATTTGGAGGAGAAGTTCTGTAGGTAAGTAAACGTTATTGATCCACTTTCGGAAGGAGTTGGAGCTTCAATTCTTCAATAAAGCAAGCGAAATATCATACACTGTTTACAGTCTTATGGCAAGCATAAGGATTTACATTAAAGAAGCCCCATTGAGGCCGACGATAGAACTCCTTAGGAAATAAGGGTCTTCATCAATCCGCTTGCGAATCTCACCCATTGCCAATTCATCCACGTCCCATGATGACCATACGAAACGACCGTGAAGGAACTGCGCCTGCTCGGTAGCTGCCCAGACAGCGAATCCACCGCAAATTTCATCTATATAAAACGAGAAAAATCATTAGTCAAATGACTTGGCAGGGATATTGAGAAAATAGAAGAGAGACTGACCACTATCGAACAAATCTGGCGTCAATCCCAGTGCTTCCCAACCATCATTGAAAACAAGTCCTGGATGGAAGCTAATAACTTGCAATTCTGTAACAGGGGTGTTTTGAGCGATAACTTGGAACAGAAGTGTTGCAGCCATCTTTGATAACGTGTAGGCCGGGCGTTGGGCAACCGCAGTATGGGCTGTCATATGGATTACCTGAGAAGACACGTTGATGAGATACTAGAGGCGACCCATTAGTGTTACATACAAGATCTCCTACTCCTACGCAAGATAAATAAAGGATCAGAACTTTTTAGCCTACCTTTTTCTTCCCATTAGATTGGGAGTAAAATTGCTCTGCAAAATACAAATGGGACTTGACGTTGACTTCCAACTGAGACCAGACTTCGTCTGAGCCGAGCTCAAAAATTGGCTTAGGCTCCGAAAACTTTGCAACATTCGCGACAAGGACATCGACAGTTAAACCTTTTGCAGTGAGAGAGTCCCAAAATGCCTTCGTTTCCTCGAAATTGGTCATATCACAAGCCTGTTTGATGATCCTGGTGTTGGTATTGGACTTCTTGGCCTCATCTTCCAGCTTGGTGGCAGCTTCCTCTAGGACGTTGATACGGCGACCGATAAGGATGACGGTATCTGCACAAGCTTTTACAAAGCTACGCGCGATGCCATAGCCAACGCCTGTGCCGCCTCCGGGAATGAGGACAGTTTTCCCGGCTTGGCTGAGTTCAGGCCTCTTTGGAGAAATGGCAGGATACGGCTGGCGATGGACTGTTTTAGTGACGTTGGTGTCGCGAAGTTTTGTGAGGATTTCACTCAAGTTGTCCATCTTGGAAGTAAAGTACAGGAGGACTTGGGATAAGGAACAGGTATGAAGAGCAGGTTGTTGAGTGGCATATGTGAATAACCGATCGAGAGGAGAGGTACTGTCCTTATTATAATTGAGCAGCGTTAGCGATCAGTCGAGCAGCCATCTATTCGACTTTTACTATTATCTATCATATACCTTTGCCAGCCGGCGCTGCATCGTAGAGGCTCCGTTCAAAGCTGGGGGCATCGGGCGGGAACTAACCCAAGTGGATTAGCTCCCGCAAATGCAAGTCTAGATTGTTCGCCGCAGGTGATTAATAATTGGATGACTGCGGGACTACGGCCAATATACTCCCTAGAATTGGACACTGCCTGTCTACCTCAGACAGTCCTCTCTCCTTGACTCAAATGTACTAGAACGATTAATCCAAACAGACCTTTGCGCAAGCTTTACAGCGTAGCAATGGCGGGGGTGCGGAGCAACGCCTGTTACGCCTGCGCAAAGGCCAAGCGGAAATGCTCAAAACAGTCGCCCAGTTGTCTGAGATGCGGAAGACTTGACCTCGAGTGCCTTTATCCAGCCGCTAAGCCCGGTTCTTATGTTATAATTAGCTGGGATGCTACCACTGAAACCGACGATGGTGTCTCAGGCACTTCCACGGATGCTTCTTCGCAGCAGCAATATGTCCGCCCCGCTACACCCGACGGTGTTCTTGGAATAACTCCTGCCCTAGACTTTACCGATTGGACGCTTCATTGGGTAGATGAGAGTCGTGCAAGTAGTTCATTTACCGCTTACGAAACATGGGTTTGCCATCTCCCCAGGCAGCCCGACGTCGGTCCCTTTGACCAGGAATATGTTCAACCTTTTATTTCCGTTCTGAACGAGTGGCTCTCGGAATGGGTAAGAAAAGGAAGCAATCCATTCGTACACGCGCGATTGTATCGGAACAGGTTTCCAAAGTGTGCCCAAGATGCCTACTCAGCGTTGACGTGCTACCTCAACAAGACTGGAAGCAATAACAGCATTGTTATGCACTTGTTGGAAGAAAAGTGTTGGGACCTAGTAACCCAAATCGATATGCCGCAACAAAACTCCCCCTTTGACGACAACAGGCCGGCTATTGATCTACTAGAAAAGCTGGCCAAGGTTCAGAGTCTCTTGATTTACCAGGTAATCGGCCTTTTCGATGGGAGCATCCGATTGCGTTATTTAGCAGAAAAGCGAATAGCCCTACTAAAGAGATGGATGAACGAATTGGTTGAGGATGCCTATCGCACGTCATGTTCAGGCTCTGTCTTAGTCTCTGCTGGTGTGAGCCCAGAAACTGACATACCTGACTCTCAAAACGCCCTGTGGTACTCATGGATACTCTCGGAGAGCATCAGGCGTACTTGGATCATTGCATCTGGAGTCCAGGGCCTCTATCTTTATATGCAGGAAGGGTTAACCCAGCCGTGTCAAGGGGGGATGATGTTTACGACAAGACAGGGTGCTTGGGAGGCTCAGTCAGCATCAGCGTGGGACAAGATTTACTCAGAGCCTGGTGCGGGACTGACGAAAATCACAGAGTTAGATAGGCTGCTTACAGAAGGTGGACCGAATAATGTTGACAATTTTGCAAGAATTGTTATTATGGTTACCCTAGGCACAGAACGGGTAACAGCGTGGAGTAGATAGTGGATATGAGGTGCCAGGTGGTCTTCGAATGTAAACCTCTAGGAGAAGGTACTACTACAATTCTAGTCGCTGACTATAGACATACTGAAGTGGCAGGAGGGTTTGTGTTATTGGATGTTATATAGTACAACATGAAGGATCGGTTATTTCTTCTCGTAGAGGCTTATTTCATTATTGTCGGCAATGTCAAATGCACTATCAGATATGATAAAGAATGCCGAGAGAGGATTGCTACGGGGAGTATGGGCTTGGCAGAGACTTTAAACTTGCAGCTAGTACACAAGGGTACTGAATTCGAGCTCATTCTAGATGCCGCTAGTTGTCTCGTAATCTCTGTCATTCCCCCTTAGCTCCATCTCCGTCAGACATAACGAGATCATAATGTCGCTTCGATCAAGAGGCGTTCATGCCTTTAAAGTAGCCGTAGTCATGTTGAAGTCACCACGGCTCGTATTATCAATAGCAGTTTGCGACATGTCGCTATTGATATAAGTGATATAAGAATATCAAAGCCAAGACTGTACTTAGCGACGTATTCTACCCTGAGAAATTGATCTTGGTCAGATTTATCTCATAATGTAGGCACGTCGCTCCTGTCAAACGTGACTGCAGAAATCTAGTGGCCATAGCTGGCTTTGAACACAGGAATCCTGGGATCTGCAAAACTGTTCTTACTATAAAGATGATTCAATACACGACGAAGATTTACTATTCCTATACTCCTTTTATACTCCTAATTCTTCGGCTGAAGGCAGAGGCAAACTTCGACCTTGGGCCCTGTTACTGATTGGCAAAACGAGCTCCTAGACTACAGCTCTCATTTATAGAATTGACTCCTGTCAGTTGATAGCAAGCAGCCCTTTGAAGAAATCTCAGCAAATGGATGATAAAGTTACTACTAAGGACGCAATCCATATAGCTCGCGGGCCACTATTGCAAATTTTACTAAGTCGGACAGTCTGTGTTACCCACGACCTTTTACTGACGATACCACAGGTGCAAGACAACCAGGCAGCGATCATTTATACCTGTGGAAAGGATATGCTATATCTTTCTTGCATTGCTTTCACCTAGTATTCGATAATTCTGCATTTGAATATATAAGCCGACTTCATATTACAAATGTTAAGGTGTAAAACATATAAGTAGCCAGTATGCAAAATAGGCGATGAGCTACCTCAAAAGCCCCGTCGGGATTGTTTGCGAATTAATAAAGGCTGGCGTAACCTCAACTATGGACTACCCTCTATCCATGATGGAATCTATAGTAATCATATCGATACTGGCAAGGTGATATTAGAGGCGTGCGATAGCTCTTTTAACTTTTCAAACCTCGTGGGAAAAGTTCTTTAATTGCGTTCAGTTACATGTTGAAGCATTGCCAAGTAGATCTACTACACTTTGCTGCTACAAAATTGGATTCCACCTTCTGACTTAAACCGCCATACAATAAAAGGTGCCAACGCTTTGATACCACGTTTTTGGATAATAAATCCGGTCGTAAGACTCTTAATGAAGTTAAAAAGGTCGGGAAAAATTCGTTTTTGAATTAACAGGAATATCCTTTCGCTCTCAATGGAAATGACCCAAGGATTTGGACGGTGTACCATACGGTGTGAACCAATCGCTCAAAGGATATCGGCAAATAGCCTTACATGATAAAGAGTAGTACTCAGTATTCTGGTGATTTAAATGATCGCTAGCAGAATCATCTGACAAATTCCCAAATTTGATCTATAGGCGGACGATAACAGAGAGGTACTTTTGCACTGTGAGATTGTTTGCATTGTGGAAACTGCAGATATATCTTTGATAGTTTTCTTTCTTTCTGTCTTTCTTTCTTTGTGTGTGTGCGTGGGAGTGTGTGTTTGTAAGATGATATGTTTTCTATTTACCAAAGATCTAACTCTCAATTAGGTATATACTTGTCGCTGCATCTATATTTCTAGCCACAATCTTACATACATTGACTTCTTGGTCAATGAAAACTTAAAGTATAATTAAATCTAAGTCGTCAAGACTTGCGCTCAACACATCGATATTGGACAGGGTTAACATTAAATGACGATTGCTGTATTGTTAGCTGAGTGAAATTAGTGGCTGCATTGATTCTAACTACTATCAATCCATTTCTTTCCAACCAGAGACTTCAGCATTGAAAAAAAGGGACCAAGAAAATTAGTAATTACACGTAATGAATACCTAAAGTTAGTATAGGTACGGGCATAAAAAAACGAAGCTTTTGTGCTAGATGAAGTTGTCCGCGTTTAGGAGCCAGAAAAGGAATGATCTGCTCTCCGAAACGATGCCGAGTTAGGCAAGAGTTGGGAGCATGCGTGCCATCCGACTAACCTTGAAGGGCAGATAGATGCATTTCCAGCTGAGTATACACCTGACACGCAAGGTAACGCCATTGCTACTTTACTTAGTTGACTCTTGCGCCAGGAGCACCCGTGGCTCCGCCGTAGGGCTATATCCAAGAAGCCGCCGGCGATTTGTCGTTATCATAGCATAGTCCCCGCTTTCTGTAGTTAATGGACTCAAAGATCCACCTGCGATCTTCAGAACTGCCGATAGTCGTGGCAAGGAGAGGATCACAAGCATTGGCAAAAAACAGCCTAATAAAAGCGAAGTAGACCTCGCCATGGTGGAATTGGATTCCATATTTACGCCCCTTTTCCATAAACAGAGGAATTCTCCGAGAATTGAGTTAGAACAACGCCAAGTCAGCTTGAAACAGCTTGTCTACGCCTGATTGGACCGCGTCAACAAAGCCTCGACGCCAAGGGGAGCGTGCATATACGCTTTTTTTGCCAAGGGTGCTGCATATACGCTCATTCATAAAGTGGGTCGCGTTTCCATACGAACGCCAGTAGTCTTCATTGTCGTGTAGAGCATCTCGTTTTGTGTCTACTCTGCACTCAACAGACAAGAGAGCAAAGCACTGAAAGCTTGGGAGCCGAGGGAAGTATGGCATCTGTGAATATATCAAGCAGTTTTCCGGAACACCACCCCCCCTTTTGCCAACAGCCACACATGGTTGGAAAACTGAACATAGAGTTTCTCAGTAAAGCTTTGCATTCTGCTATTTTATGCCACCAATTACTTCTCTGTAAAAGCATTCTTGATAGTGAAAGTCTCGAAGTAGAAGTTATCTTGCAGCTGCTAGAGGCAAGAGTTCGCGAACAACATTCAAGGTATAACATCCGTTTACTTTGCTCTGAATCCTAAATTAGCGAGCCAAGATGCAATATTCGGTCCGAGAATCGTGACACCGGTTGATTACAGAAACAACAACAACCGCCACGCTTTAGGAGAATAGGTATGCTTCTTATTAAATAGTCAGTGAAGAAGCTCTCGGAATTTCCAATAGAGTACACCCGAGTTATTGAAAGGAGCATAAGTGAGCATCCTTTAGCGGGGATAGTCACTAGGCTATACTAGGAAAGGAAGCTGGGCCTGGTTGAAACAGGCTGCAAGTTTACATCATGGAGGTAACCCATAAATTGATTCTCTGCATTGCTTTATATATGTATCTCCATGAATTATAAATAGCAGCCGCATTTCTTTTTTTTTTTTTTTCTTATACTCATATCACTAGTATCCTGCTATTCATATCCTTATACTTGGCAGTCATGTTTCTCCATAAACTATTCGCTGCTTTGCTTATTCCTGTCGGGGTTTTCGGTAACCCTGTCAGTATTGAGCAAAGATCACCTGGAAACGTGGCCCAGGCTGGTTCACCAGTTGTTATTGATACAAATGGCATTTATATTCGGGCAGGTCCTCTAAACACCGGAGGTTTGATAGCTGGTTATACTGCGCATGAAAACGGCCAGAGCATTCTTCGACTTGCTCAGTCTACCAATGGTGGTTCTTCATGGAGCTTTCTTGGCGAAGTCTACCGAGCTGATTCATCTGCTCACGATGTGGATAACGCTATGCCTTTGCAGCTTCCTAGTGGACGTATTGTCTACGCCTACCGCAACCATGATCGCACCGGAAACACTTACACATACTACCGAATAACACTATCGTATTCCGATGACGGTGGCAAGACCTTTCTCTACGCATCAACCGTGGAGCAGCAAGCAGCCACTCCGAATACTCCCAATGGCCTCTGGGAACCTTTTCTACGTGTTGCCGCGGACGGATCGCTGCAATGTTATTATTCCGCAGAAAATAATGGGGCAGACCAGGATGGCTATATGAAGCGTTCAACTGACGGAGGATTAACGTGGTCAAACTGGATCA
Source organism: Trichoderma erinaceum (assembly GCA_026401215.1). Taxonomy (NCBI): domain Eukaryota; kingdom Fungi; phylum Ascomycota; class Sordariomycetes; order Hypocreales; family Hypocreaceae; genus Trichoderma; species Trichoderma erinaceum. The sequence continues at coordinate 26,609 of JALIRY010000080.1, forward strand.
AAGTATCTGGAGGTAATGTCACGTCGCGCGATGGAATGATTGGTGTCGCCAATCTTGACAATTCTGGCAACTTAATGTAAGCGGTTTACTATAATGTGGGAATTCCAGTGTGACCTTGAACTAATGACTTCAAATTAGTGCTGTTTTTGAGAATACGGAATCCGGCCCCTTTTCCATTGACTACGTTCTGTCTCATGACGATGGCAACACTTGGGGACAGCGAGCGCGTCTGTATACAGCAAAGAACGGAAAGAATGCCGGAGCTCCTCAAGTTGTTAATGTTGGTGGCACCCTTGTTACAAGCTTTATGACAAATGAGGACGTAGCCGGAGGTGGTGGCAACGGCATTGATGGAGCCCAGATGAAAGTTGTTACTAGTACAAACGGAGGGCAAACATGGGGCCCAACTACTGTCACGGGTGCTGCTGGTTCGCATTGGCCCGGGCTCTACACCCTCGACCAGACCCATTTCCTTGCTCTCTATACTAAAGATGGCCTGGGCGCAGTCAGTCAAGATTACCAACTTGTCAATTGAGTACTAGCTTAGCGGTACTCTATCTAAGCTGCCTTACATTACTTAACTTATAGAGTTTATGCTCCAGTTGTAAACCTTGCTGTATTTCACTTCAGACTCCTAATTTATACCTGTCTTTGTCTCTGTATGCTCTGTCTTCAGAGTCCGGTGTTTTATGAACGCGCTGGATATCATGCCAACAGCTGCTAAGCACGCATACAGTATAAATAAATTCCTCACACTGAAAGAGAAAGCATCGAGGACGACTTGACGCTGCACAGCATCCTGGATCGTACGCGTAATGCCCACATTCGCAGCTGCCATGCGGCCAGATAGAGCCTCAAGAAGAGATTGGCTAAGCCCAGCGGCGGCAAGAGATGATTGTCGACTGTCCATACTGTTCTGAAATACCACACCGCCCACCACAATGGAAAGCGCCATGGAAAGATTGCGAATGAAGCCCAGGGACGCTGTGGCCGCCGCAGTATCGGCCTGGCTAACAGTGTTCTGAATTGCAATGATGGGTCCCTGGAAAAGTAGCGCAGGCCCCAGACCGCCAAAGATTTGCAACCCGACAACTTTTGCAACCGATGTGTCGGGCCCAAAAGTAATGTACAACCCGGTCCCTATCATCATGAGTGTTACACCGACCCATGTGATCTCTCTGTAGCGTCCTGTCCGATCAATTAAAACGCCAGAGATTATTTCTATGACGGCTTGTGTTACTATCAGTGGTAATAGTAGAACACCACCACCGAAAGGCGAGGTTTGCCGTACGCCTTGAAAATAGAGCGGCATGTGATATTCGATGCCTATGAGTACCATGCCATGCGAAAACACAACAAGGAAAACTGCATTATTTGACCAGCTTTTAAACACGCCAAGCGGCATTAAGGGATGTTTAGCCAGGCGGTGTTCACTAAACAGGAAGAAACCGATCATAAGGGTTCCGAATACAACCAAACAGATAACTTTAGGGCTGCTCCAAGGAAATATAGCGCCACCGAAATCCAGTCCAACGAGAAGTAAGAGAGTTACTGCCAAGATGGAGAAAGTTCCAAACCAGTCAATGACTTTCATGCCTTCGAGTAGTTTGGTGCGCGGGTTGTGGACGTCCAACAGAAGCAACAGAAAAAAGGCGATCGCAGAGATTGGGAGGTTGATCCAGAAGCACCACCGCCAGGTCTTGAACTGCGTAAAAGCCCCCCCAATTAGCGGCCCAGCGGATCCAGCCAAAGCCCATACGAACCCCGCATATCCCAAATATAATGATCGCTTTCGCACACTGAAGAGATCCGAGATTATGATGGTCACCAGTTGCATTAGACCGCCGCCAGCGGTGCCTTGCAGTGCTCTTGCGGCGATCAGCATTGGCATGTTGGTGCTTAGGGCTGCTAGTACGCTGGTAGCAGCAAAGAGGCCGACAGATATGAGGAGCATGGGCTTGCGACCCCAAATATCGCTACATTTCGCCCAGATCGGGCCTGAAGCTGCATTTGCTACGAGGTACGCGCCACCAATCCATGAGTAGCCCGCCGCGGAGTGCAAATCGGCGCATATTGTGGGAATAGATATTGTAATAATTGTTTGATCGAGAGCAGCGATGAAGAGACTGAGCTACACCGTATGTTAGTCAGATAGGTAGTCTTTGACAATGATCCGTGTAGAGTAAGTTACATATAGCGCTGATAGAATGGCGTATAATCGCAATGTTGTGCGGACTTGGGGGCGGTCTATAAGATGAAGCGACTCAACGGGATTCTCACTGGAAGGAACTTCTGCAGCGAAAGGCTTTGCTGAAGATACAGCAACTGCTGCCTGAGGTTCAGCGACTGTGATAACATCAATTGTTGCCATTATTCTTCAGTAATTGAGACCATTTCAATATATTCTTTTTAGATGAACTGGTATAATGGGAACTAAACAGACGAACGTTTTGGGGATTTTAAAGCTTTTAGTGACAAGGTAGAAACAGGATGACTAAGAAAAATAACAGCCTAAAGCCGCAGGGCACAGGATTCGGCCCCAACTTGCTGCCGGGTGACTCACACTACGTGATACCCTTGAGCAACCTTTACTTTTGAATGCTTCTACAAATCAACTTTTGAGCATCAGCAGCTAGAAAGTTCTCAAGTTTCGGTATTGGTACATGAAGGATTCCGAGACTTCTGTTGTGGCTGAGAAGAGGTTATTTATTGATTCTACTTAGCGTTTCTGCGTTAGAAAAATGTTCTCTTCTTTCCGCATTCCTTTTTCTTAATGTATTTACTTTTCTTTCCTCCCTCCCTTTTCTTTTATGCTAATGATCAATCTAGCCCCGTCTTTTGTCTTCTTCAGTTACAAAAGCGTAATCACACAGCGGTATCGTACCATAGCCTTGTATAGGTTAAATGTAGCCATGACCCCGGCCTCATGGCGCATGGGTTGCATTGCAGAGAGTTTTAGTACAGTTCCGTATCGAAGTGATTTAGTATATGTAGGATCATAGAAGTTTATTATAAAAACGCTGTGGAAATAATGTTCTAGTCACAGGGAGCGAAAATCAGAAGTATGGTTGTAGTTGATTTAGTATTTCTGTCTCTGCTGTCTTTCTCTGCATGCCAGTCATGAAGAAAGCTTCACTTCAATGACTCACACATTCAGTCTCAAAACATTCAAACCAGTAGAAGTCTGCACTAAAGATATCAAAAGGAAATAACAAGTCGCTTATCAGGATTTGCCCAAGAAAGCAAGTTGGCATGTTAGATGTAAAAGCCAATAATTCAATCCTCAAACAACCAATCCACAGGAAAAAGGCTGACACCATCGAACATCGTGAAGTCGATCCCATCTAAGCTGCTAAAAAGTGAATCGTTAAGTGAGGATGTATTCATTCCACCTTCTTCATCGAATGTGCCATTTCTACTTTTTTCTGGAGTGCTAGCGGGCCTATTCTCGCGCTGAGAGCGCAAAATTGTGACAAAATCCGGCTCGGATGTAGCATCACTTGGTGGATTGGTTGCCCAGGCTTTGAGAGTTATCTTGCCAACTGCAATATGAAACGTGGTCTTGGTGTTAAGGATTTCAGGGTGGTTCAAGTAGACGTCTGCCATTCTGCTCCAGGTACTCTTGAGCTCTGAGGGCGAAAAGAATCCCACCTTTGCGAGGCTGGTCAAGATACACATTAGCGCATCCCAGAGGAACAATGCCTTTATTTTCCATCGAAACTTCCTCAAATGAGGGTTACTATAGAGCGTGCAGTCGGTATCAATAATCTTCCGAGCTAGAGTACAAAGCTGCTTCCTCTCGGGATCGCCAATGGTATGATTCATTAGTGGGGAGATTCGGTTGCGCAGTCGTGCCGCATTAGTAGCAGATCTCACGCTCCCCAGTACTAAAATGTGCAGCGGGTTGATGATATCGCAGTACCGGAGATACTTGGTCTCAATAGAGTTTTCGACCTCGTCGATAAGCATTTCAAGGTCCCCATTCTCTTTCAATTGAATTGTACCACGGATAGCCTTCGTTTCGACCCCAGTCCGCGTGTACAAATTGGACAACTCCGTTTTTGTGAGACAGTAAATCATCTCAGAAGCACCCTTTTGCTCTTCTGGCTGGTGCGTCATACCGGGGTAAATCTGTACATCGTTAATGTTGAGCGGTGGTTTTGTGTCCCAGCTATTGGGTGAGATGGAAATTCCGGTGCCAGAAATTTGACCTGCGTATCCGTCGAGAGGGAGAAGCTGCCAAAACACTCGCCGCCGCATTTGAACGTCAAATGGGAGCAATCCAAGACCCTCCCCATCGCGATGGAGTCCCATACGCTGGGCGATGCGGACCGCAATACCAGTCAACATCCAAAATAGATGAGGATCAATTTGTGTGCGAATGGAAATAAGAATGAGCACGCACGCCTGGATTATAGGCATTTCTGTTGTTTTCAGCCATGATGCATTGACTAGGGCTTGCCAAACGGCGTGCTGGTACTTGGACATTAACTCAATGCGTGACTGCCCAAATTCAAGCACACAATCCTCATCCAACATGGAGAATACGGCAAAGTGGTAAATAGCAAATAACAAGCAATTTTCCGCTTTTGACGCAATGGAGGGTTTTCGAGAAACTGTTTCAACCATTTTTGTGGTTGTCGGAATGTGAAGGATTTTGCAAAGAGGCTCGACATTCTCAACATGCGTCGCCCAAAGCTTCATTGCATCTCTGTGGCTGGGATGATAGTGCGCAAGATTCTCCGAACCTCCAAGAAACACACTGGTAATTGGGTCAGCTGTGCGCAATCTTGTACCCACTGGTGGGACAAATTGGTCTTCCTCTCCATCTTCCGGTATTTCATGCATGCTGGCTAGCCCAGCATTGAGCCAGAGACCACTGCCGATATACCGGGATTTGCCGTCACCGGAGAGCAGTTCACCAGTCGGACTCGAAGGAGACATTGAGATTTGCGCGTTTTGGCGCGTTTGTTTGCCTTCAGCTACAGAGAAAAGGCCATTTTCTTGTAAGATGCGCTCATAGCGCACCAACCGCTCGTGCAAGTCCTCGTTCCGCTTTCGCTTTCGCGGGCGCGGGGGGTTCGGTGCCCGATAGACGCATTCAAACTCGCCTTTGCCGCAGCTCGAGCATGATGGGAGCTTCTTGTCACATTTGACCTTTCTGCGCACACACTGTTGGCAGGTGTAGGGCATTGTACTGCTGGGTTTTAAGTCGTCAATCCCAGGCGCAATTGGGACCTCTTCTGGCGCGGGAGCAATTGCTATAGGTCGAGGAGGCATTGCAACGCTTGACGGCTGTCAGTTACGGCTCAATTTTATGGAATGATTTGTTCGCTCGGATGAAATGAAAGAAGTGACGGAGGCAATCGGGGGTTCAATAAATGTAGCACGGATGCGCAACACGGATCCGAAGTGCATCCTTGGCTCCGATTGGCTAGTGGCCCCAACCCTATTAAAGCGTTGATTCCATAAGATAGTATATAAAAGGCACTCGAAAGGCTAGCACAAATGAGAAAAGAAACAGTTCTATGATTGATTGTTTCAGAAAATCAACTTAATAGCAATGCATCAAAAACAGTTGGACTTGGAGGCAGCGGATTTACCTGCGGAGAACTTCAATGATCCCAATCTCGTCACCTGGGATGGACCGCAAGACCCAGAAAATCCAAAGAATTGGCCAAACAAGATCAAATGGCGCTACACAGTCGCGGTATCCTGCTTCACATTCATTTCTCCTGTTTCATCCGCCATGATAGCACCAGCTCTATCCAAACTTGGCGAAGACCTCAGCATGAACAGCAAACTTGAGGTCGAATTGGCCCTGTCTATTTTCATCCTCGCCTACGCCGTGGGGCCTTTGTTTTTCGGACCCGCATCTGAGCTTTATGGGCGAGTGCGTCTACTACAATTTAGCAATATATGGTATCTTGCTTGGAACCTAGGCTGTGGCTTTGCACAGACTCCGGCAGAATTCTTTATCTTTCGCTTTTTAGCTGGTATTGGCGGAAGCGCCCCTCTTGCTCTGGGAGGAGGCGCTATAAGTGATGTCTGGAGCGCGGAAGAGCGCGGCAAAGCCATGGGAATTTACACTCTCGCACCGCTCCTGGGTCCGGTTGTTGGACCGATTGCTGGAGGCTTCATTGCCGAGTATTCTACCTGGCGTTGGGTATTCTGGTCATCTAGCATCGCAGCTGTATTTATCCAGGCCATAGGATTGATGTGGCTCCGCGAGTCGCATCCAGATACCTTGTTACGAAGGAAGCGAGATTCTATCGTGAAAGCTACAGGAAACCAAAAACTGCATACTGGAAACATCGAGCAAGAAAGACTTGTGGGGAAAATCGGCAGGGCTCTGGAGAGACCATTTCGTATGTTCACAACCCAGCCGATCATCACCGTTATTGCGATTTATATGGCATACCTCTTTGGGACACTGTATCTGATGCTCGGCACCTTCCCAACCATATGGACAGAATGGTATGGCGAGAGTGTGAGTATTGGCGGTTTAAACTACCTCTCTATCGCTATCGGTTCTTTTACGGGTCTTATACTTAACTTCTTCTTCATCGATCGAATATATCGCAACCTCAAGGCAAGAAACAATGGTGTGGGACGGCCCGAGTTCCGAATGCCAGCCATGTTCATTGGTTCGATCATGGTCTCCATCGGTTTGTTCTGGTATGGTTGGAGTGTACAGGCCCGCCTACACTGGATCATGCCCAATATCGGTGTCGCCATTTGCTCGGCAGGGACTATGGGGTGTTTACAGGGCATGCAAACGTACACCGTCGACAGCTATCCGACCTACGCGGCCAGTGCTATGGCTGCTTGCGCGTTTCTCCGCAGTTTGGCCGGTTTTGGATTCCCCCTCTTCGCTCCATACCTGTACAGCGACCTGGGTTATGGATGGGGGACCAGCGTTCTCGCCTTTATTAGCATTGGCGTAGGCATTCCGGCCCCCTTCGTCTTCTGGATATTTGGAGCTACGCTAAGAGCTCTGTCAAAATATGCTGCGAACTGAGAGCTGGATGAGAAACACAGACTCCAAGAGGTGTCGCGGCGTATACCCATGTGGTGCTGTCGTCGCCACGGCAGCAATAGTGCTCTTACAATAGAGTGATTATGCTTTGTAGTCTGATTTTTGCATGTGCGATAATCAAGCGCTATATGACGCTTTTCTACTTAAGCATTTACCGTTGCTTGTAACTCGGCCCGAATTCTAAACTTGTTTACTATCAATTGTCTAAGAGAGGATATTTTATTACAATGAGCCAAACCCCCTTGGATTTGGAGTCAATGATCCAAATCTCCTCACTTGGAGATTGTCAGGACTGGGTCGTACAGGAAGAGTGAAAGAGGATCAAGTGGGTTAGTTGCATCCTTGTTACTAGACTGCAGCTAGGTTCATTTAAAGACTATATTTATCTGTGCTTCTTTTTTTATAAAGCTAAGGAGCTTTATTTTTTTTTATATAATTATTTATTTTATAGTAACTAAGTACTTACTAGTTGCGTTATGGCTTCTTTGTCTTCGGGATCTAACAGAGATGAACGATAGGACCCAGAAACACAAAGAAATAGAACAAGATCAAATAGCGCATATGTTTTCATTATATTACACAGTAAGAAACTAGAGCAGATTTTGAGTCTTGTATATAGCATACAGGGACTTCTATTCAACCTGTTATATCTCACTATTAAAACTCTTGTAAATATTCCAAGGCTATTGTAACTTAGCAACTAAAGCAAAGAGCCTATAGCTATAACAATTTCTGCTAGAGCTGAACTTCAATAAAGCACCCTTAATCTTTAGTTTAGCTAATAGCGCGCGGGGCTTACAAGTATAATATTTTCTTATAGAACATCCTCGATTTTAAGATTACCTAACAGCGCGCGCGGCTTACAAGTATAAGATTTTCGGCTAGAACGGAGCTTGAATAAAGTACCCTTGATCTTGAGACATGCTGACAGCGCGTTAGGCTTACAGGTATAATATCCAATACTACGGTGGAACTTAAATAAAGCATCCCTGCTTTGAAGATTTACTGACCGTGCGTGCGGCTTAGTAATATTATCAAGCGCCTCATTGCGGTTACCTGCATAGCGACTGCCAACCTTTGCAGTTGGCACGATTCCAGCTGCATTTGTAAGTTGCGATTTGTGTTAATAGATGTACTATATAAATAACTCATCTATTCAACAGCTTCATGCCCTGTTTATAATTACCTTGGCCAAAATACATTAAGGAAGCATTGTAGTCGTCTAAAGCTATTTCAAAATGCAAAACTTATCCGCTATTGGGGCGGCTGCTATTCTGGCGTTTATCAGCTGCGTGGAAGCCTCACCGACTCATCAGGCTCCGGATACATCTTCTCTATATCCTAAGATTGCTGATACTAGCCACGCCACGCCCGCAGTCGTCGAGTTCCTCCACGGTTTTTTCACTACCAAGAGCCTTCACGACGTAGATGGCTGGGCTTCATACTTTGCACCCAGTGGAGATGTCTATTTCGACGCTATAATCGGCTTCGGAGTGGATAAAGTAAATATTCCATCTGCTTTTTCCCAATTCTTAAGCCAGGGCAAGCCGGACGGGAGATCTTACCCTCTTACGATCATCGGCGATATGGACAGTGCTGTAGTTGTTGGCGTAGATACGCCGGATATGTTTGGATTTGAAACTCGCACTATAGCCGCCGTGGGCTTCAAAGACGGCAAAGTTGCGCGATGGGTAGACTACTGGGATGGGCGAAACGACGGGCTTATTGCATTGAAAAGCCCCAGCGATGACTTCCCGAAGACATTTAGGGAATCAAACATAACAACGACACCGAAACCTGTGATACAGAATGTTACTTCTCAGCTTAACGACGCCTTTTCGGCCGGTAACGGCATTGCAGCCGCGTCGTTGTTTTCATTCGATGCCGTCTTTGAAGATCGTACCACGCGGACGCGAATAGAAGGTCGTAACAGCATATAGCAATACTTTTCTCGAGCACTGGCCAGTGTACCCTACGGTAACGGTACTTCCGTTCGACACGTTGTAGGCCCCTCGAGGGGTGGTGCCTACGAGTGGATCGGCCCCCCTACAGCACCTACTCAGAACGGCATATCGGGATTCAAGCTGGACTTTAATGGCAGCATCACAATACTCTCTACGGTGTGGGATTCTTCGCACGTTAACAATTTAACTAAGGAGATGCTCGTTCAATTTGCCGTTCAACTATAGTAATTATAGGCTGGAAATTGAGAAATAATAGAATCCTATTGTTAATATGTTAGGGCTTTATATAGGCTATCCATATTCTGATGCTTGTTATCTTTCGACATAGCGTGGGAATTAGGCGTACCTTTAGTAGAACCATAGACCATCTGAGTACCGGTTACTGACGGCGTTTCAACGATATTGCCAATATCTGAATTTTCAGACGCACTATACGTATACTATCTAGATACCGTCGCCCAATAGATAGTAAAGACCCCTTTTCCAGATTTGGCTTGTATTTCTAGGATTATGAAAAGAATGGCAGTGTACATGCAGAGCTGATGACAGTGTCTAGTCTGTCGAGGTAGCTTAGGTCACTGTACTCATCTTCATCAGCTTCAAGGTCTCGCTGAGACCATATCATTTCAAGACCCGCTTTTATACGCATGAGGCTGCTGTCGTTGTGTTTTGCTCCAGACTTATGGAGAAGTTCAAGTAAAAGCATTCGTTCCTCATCATTGCGCGCTTCAGAACCAAGTATCAAAAGCAGAAAAGATCGCTCGCATGTGCTCAGCTTTCTAATGAGGTAAAATCCGCGATCGATCAAGCCATCGAGCTGATGATCTAGAATACAAGAACTTGCTGACCCATTGAAAAGGTAGACGAGGGTTGCAAGATAATAAAGCTCTGCTATAATACCTTCCTCATCTAACTCTGTTATAGTGGTATTGGGTACAGGGCTGTTGATAAGTGTACTCTCTAGTGAGCGGAGTTTCCTTTGGTATTCGGTGGCTTGAGCTCGGGGATCATGGGGCTCAACGAGAATATCGCATACGGCAGCAATAGGTTCCAAGACCGTACGAATTGAGGTAGGGCGATTCAATAACTATATCAGCAGAGTTAGCTTAGATTACCTTGACTCTGGCGATTGCGTATGTGATAATTGTGTATGTCATGGTTGGTTATACTTGTATACTTACCATTGGAGTTTTCACACGACTCAGGGCAATCTTATCTTCAGTCGAATGAGGTAATGTGGAAGGGTGGCGCCAATGCCGCATGACAAACAATGACATAATATCTAAATAGTAAATCCAATCTAGAACAGGATTGAGCTCTGCTTGATCTGATCGTTCGTCAAGACCTGTGGTTTGGACGATGTGCTTAGCACCGTCAACATAAAGCACCCATTGGCCTGAAGAATCGGAGTGATGCTGAGTCTCAAAAGTGGCTAAAAGCATGCAGGTAGCAGCATGCTGTGCAGATTCCAAAGCACTTGGGTGTCCAGATTTGGCCGACTCCGCCAGGGCGTTGATGGCAGCGATCTTATACCGGAATGCCAAGTCCCGCAGACCATCACGATGCAGTGAAGATACGGCCAACAGTGAAGATTTGAGCGCGAAGGTGGGGAGCGTGCTGCTGTAAATAGTCATACGAAGCAAGAGATTTCGTAGACGGCCGGGATCGATCCCCAAAACGGACAGCGTGGAGTAAGCCACATTGGCAACTGCAAGAGAAGAAAGTCAGCAACAGTGACCCGCCAGCGGAGGAGACTTTGAGAATAACAGGCTTACAATAGTCTACTAGTTCCAGAGTGTTGGAGTCAGGATTGCCTGGAGACCAGGGCAGAGGTGGTGGAGGGAAGACGAAGTGGACCGGCTCTCTCTCATCTGAATGAGGGTGCCGTGAAATCGGGTCAGTTCTCAGCCCGCTTTGGGGACTTATTGGTTACAAATTTGGAATGAAACTTACATTTTCCAGTTCGTAGCTGTCGAAGATAGTGATACATGTCGATGTCTCTAGAAGATGTGTGTACCAGCATCAGGGTGGATCGGTGCCTTGCGACTCCTTGTGATGAGTATGAACGCGAGCTTGACATGCCTACCATGGCTCTTTTGGAATCACTAGTTCGTGGCCATGAGAGCCGCACGCCGTAGCCCAAACATTTTCGATTAGACTTGATGCAATTCGAACAGCGGGGGACTTGGCGGTCGCAGGCAATCCGGCGATCTGCATACCAATTTCATTCGAGGTCTCCCCTTAGCGTACTCATCTAAAAGCACCCAATGAAAGGGTTGAAGCTTTACCTTTGCATGTCCAACATCCTCTTCTAGACTCATTCTGCTGATCAGCTGCATGCGAAGCCATATGATTTGTGTGTGGCTGGGATACGGGAGTCAACTTTTCGCGAAGCTGAGGTTTAATATGAGGAGAAAGTATGCGCAGAAGAAAGCAGTAGTAAGCTACGCGAGGACCTGTCACAGGGGTGCATAAGGTGACTAGCGAAACTCCGACGAGTTTGGTCCCTCGCCAGCCCAATTGGGAGGGGCGGTCTTGGGCTTTCCCCGGGCTTAGCATAAACCCGACGAAAGCTCCTAGTCGATCTTAGATGGAAGACCAATCAAAGAGCTAGATCGGAACCAGCCGAATCCACCAGGGCAACTTTTCACGAGCTTTGAGATTCCACTTCGTCCTCGGCGCGGGTCGTAACTAATGTCCGACTTCAAGACAACCATGCATTTGAAGCAAAGACCGTTCAATTCCACCCTCTGGCAACTATCTGCGAGAATATTGTCCAAGTGGTTGAAAGTCTATGCATTCCGATGGATGGTGCTAGGTATTCACCGCGATCAGTGCCCGAGCGGTGGATCACGCGATGCCTTGGACAATGTATAAAATGCGATGCTTTTCCGTTCATATCAAACGTATAGAAGACCATTACGGTTGATGAGGCTGAATAAATTATACTTAAAGCACATATCCTTCACTGGCTCTCATAAAAAGCTATCAGTATGGCCTCTTATCTTGTAACTGGCGCTTCGCGAGGCATTGGAGTATGTATCTACTATGCAACTAAAACTGCGTGAAAATCATCAACTGACAATAATCCTATCGTCCCTTAAGTTTGAGTTCGTTCGACAACTATCCTCAGATGCTAACAACATTGTTATTGCTCTGGTGCGCGACAAAGAGGCAGCAGAGAAGAAGATAGCCGCGGAGATAACTGCCTCCAACATCACTGTCGTCCAGGCTGACTTAACCAATGTCAAAGAGCTCCAAGCCGCTGTCGCCGTAGTATCGAAGGTAACCAATGGTACACTCGACTATGTCATTGCCAACGCGGGCAAGATCTCAGACTGGTCAGGCCCGGAGGATGTCCAAGATCTGGGCTTGGTGGACCCTAAGCTGCTAGAAGAAGACATGTTGGACCTATTCCGCATAAACGTTGTTGGTAACGCGCACTTATTTAACCTTGTCGTTCCGCTTGTCCGGAATGGCACCGCGAAAAAGGTCATTGCTATCTCGTCAGGCTTGGCCGATCCAACCATGACCACCAAGTGGAAGCTGAACCTCGGTTACCCTTACACAGTCAGTAAGGGGGCGCTGAACACGCTCATTACAAAATTCCAAGCGCAGTATCTTGATGAAGGAATTCTTTTTCTGGCCGTATGCCCCGGGACAGTCGACACAGGCCACTTGCCCAATCCAAACGAAAAGCAACAAAAAAATCTCGTGGCTATGGGAGCAGCGTTTCAGAAGTACCAGCCCAACTTCACAGGGCCCGTACAGCCCTCGGAAGCAGTCACAGACGTACTCAAGGTTGTGCATAACGCTACTATTGAGAAAGATGCCGGAGGATTTGTGTCGCATTTGGGGAACCAACAGTGGTTGTAAAGATATAAGGGAAATGTAGCTGGTTGCGACCCGCTTATACATGACTGTAACGTAACAGTAGTCCTATAGGCTAATACAACTCCGATTTTTCAATAGACCAAGACTCCAATCAGTAAAAAAGTGATATTATATTTTGCATCTTGAACTATGCAAATGCAATAAGCCATATGGTAGTATCAACAATAACTTCTTGCGCATACCCTACGATGGGGTTTCTGTTCATGTCAAACTTTAGTAGTAGGGAAAGGCTCCGGCACAGACGCTGGCACGTCAAGTTTTCCACCTCATTTACTTCTGGAAAAGCCTACGTAGATCAGAGTTCACGTACGTCAATACAGAATACTGTGAGACTTTTCCATCTCCAGTGTTTATCTCACCTATGTTTACTCTCCATTTCTGTTGTGTTTAGTCTGTGGCATGTCAAAGCTGGTGAGCTATGCTGGTTGGAACTAACTCAGGTTTCTGTGAAAGAAGGCTTGAACGTTTGAAAGTATTCATAAAATACTTCAATTTTCGACTATAGAGCGAGGAGGAGCGTATTCTCAAAAGCAAGGGAAGTAATCTCAGTTATTAGAGTCAAATTCTGTACATCAAATGGATTTAATCACAATATTTATCTCGATGGTACATCAAAATCTGATAGTAACTTTCAGTCTTGATACGTAAATACCTTAGCAGCGTGGTTGGTAAATCCTTTCGTGCACCGCTTTACGCAAGCTGATGAACACATAAATTTGAGACACCTAGACGAAGCTTTCAAAACCGGTCACGCCGATAGTGGTAGGGTGACTCAGGCTTAAGAGCTATTGAAGGTAAGCGATCACATGTATTTTGTCAAATTGACCAACAACACATCTTGAGATTTATGCCACTCCTTTCATTAGTTCAATGCGTTTCTTCTTTGTCTCGAATCATATAAATGTACTACTCCTAATATAATATGTACATCGTGTGTTTATATACGGGTACCCGAAATAGGCTTTTGTCAAGCCCAAATTGTATGTACTAGAATTGAAATCCCGGCGATCAGCCTCATGTCTTTATATCCTGGCTTGGGTTCAAGATTTTGCTGCTCATTGGCTAAATGTGGCGTCGGCTAGTTAGTAACAACACCGCAGCTTCCAGGGTTGCTATCACAGGTACAGCGTGACGGCGCATTGACCCAACCAGTTAGTCGGCTATTGTAACGTCTTTTGTCAGCATCCATAGTTTCGTTTGAGTAGTGCAAGAAGAATGAAATATGGGCTTACTTGGCAATGTCAGAAGCATAGCAGTGAGTGGCAATGTTACTCTGAAGGTTACCACTCTTAGAGATAGATCCAGAGTTGTAGATACGAGCACCGCGATAGAAGTCGGAGACATCACCGTGACCAGACTGGTTGATGCAGTTGGCCAAGCCGTCACCGGATGAGGTACCAGCGGTTCCCTCCCGGATCATCTGGTAGATGGTAGCAGAAGGGCAAGGCTTCTGCACGGTGTGGTTGTCGTTACAGCTGCCCACTCCATTGTGATCTTTGTAACGGTCAGTGTTCTTCTGCTCTAGACATTGAAACCTATTCAAGAGGCTGTGATTACTCACCCTGCATCAAACCTGGGTTCCTAACACCACCGTCGGTTGTGTTGACACGGACACAACCGTGTGACTCCTGCATCAAAATGGCGAGCACGAAACGGTGGTCGACTCCAGTTGCCGCCGAAGTCATTTGGATACCGTCCCAGATAGCTCCCTAATTCATTTATACCGAGTGAGCAATTCGGTTGTGGCAAAATGGATTGATAGGGAAACTTACCACTTCAGGGCCATCAGTATTGGGAATACGAATATCCTGGTTACCACAGGCAGCGAACATTTGAGGCTTATAGTTGTTGAACATGTTCTCGAAAGAAACCCAGCGGCTCTGGTCAGGCCAGCCAGCAGATGTGCTTCCGCTGCCAAGGTACAGCGTGTAGCTGTCAACACCATCGCCCACGCCATCTTGAATATTTGAATTGTCAAATCTGGCAATGTTGCCGTTGCTGACCTTCTCGCCAGTGGCACGGGCAGCAAGCTTGACATTGGCAGCAGAGGGAACATCAGGACTGGTGCGAGAGGGCATCCAGTTGCCTGGGGGAACGGAGAAGTCCACGGTATCAGGAACGGGCTCAGTAGGCACTTTGATGATAGAGGGAGGGAAAGCAGCAACTATGGCCGCACTGGTAAGTAGGGCAATAGAAAACTTCAGGGGGTTAGCTGGCACTGGCTTTGAGATATGAGAAGACCATTACCTTCAACATGGTGGCTGAGATGGATGGTATGCTGAACAGATAGAGACTAGAATTCTATGATTGAGACTGAAAAGAGAGCTGAAGAATATTGTCCTGAGAATCAGAGTCCCAGCTCTTTATATACATCTTATCGACATTCTAGATTCTGCAAGACCCATAAGCATTCGATTTAAATATGATTGCAACTGCCTATTTTATTAGTATTCCAACTGCCTATTTCATCTACAAGTTTCTAAGCCACAGCACTACTAGGCTTGCCTTGGCCTGATTTCCATTCTTGCCGAATCTACATTAAATCTAGAATATCAGCTGTTGGTTTAAGGCTGTTCTGCTTACTGCTTACAGTCTAAATGACAGGGGAGTGAAGAAAGAAGCTATTGGCAAGTCTAGACTTTGCAGAAACTACCCCTGCTTTTTACTAATTAGGATATTAAGATGCTTACAGTGTTTGCGCCACGGCCGATGATTGACGCCGGAGCGAAAATTATCTCTACACCTTATTCTGTCATGCGGTTGGTGGAAAGGGTCACGGTTCTTGCACGTGATGTCGATACGCGCGCAGGTCTGGTTAAATCCCGCTAAAAATTTGCAGTTACTACAGCAAGTATAACAGACATATATTGAAGCATAGCTATGGACATATCATAGGGTAAAAACTGCAATTGCAATGGATACTCGCAAATACTGGTCGGGAGCTGTCTTTAGCTCAAATTCGGATGAATTGGTCTGCGCATCCGAACAAATAAGCAGATTTCACTGACCCAGGCGAAAAACGGCTCTATTAATATCACCGTAAAGGTTTTCCGGCATTACTACTGACTGCTTGGCACTCATGGTAATATCAGTAGTCAAAATAGCTGAATTGGCAACCTTCCTTTTCGGGTAATAGCTGATGATATTAGGAAATGCTAGCAGGGGTATCGGCCCCTTTGGACTCATCTTTTCCACCAATGCCATGTAATAGATGAATAGCAGCTGCTGTTGCTACTTATAGCACGTTCAATATAATGGGATCCATAGAATTGGCAATTGGCTGTTACTTAGTTGGTGAAAGCGCATATAATCATCTAAGCTTATTAATAACTGAATTCGATGTGGGCCGAAGAGTTTTGAAATATGGAATTGCGCTAGACCATGGACTCTTTGAAGGCCTTTTTCTGCGCAAATTTTATTCTTAAACTATCTGAAGGCTCAAGAGATCTTGATACAGATGAGTTCAAAGAAAGAGTATCAGGATTGAGTACAACATTTTTTTTTTTTTTTTTTTCTTTGGCAAAGTCGCTTGTAGAGAAAATGTGGATCATGATGAAGCATGTCGAAATTGTAAGTAACCAAAAGCAGGGAATCTAGATTGTTTGTGTAGCCAAAGTGACTTTGCTAGGTGTGAATGGCTGTCGCGAAGTTTTTATGACTGACTTGGACGCCCATTGGAGTAGCTGTAATGCCATATATGAACATCATATACACAAACGTCTTTGAGGTTACGGCCATCTTTATACACGCCTGTGAGCTGCCGGAAATCTTTTCAAACAATGTCGCGTCGACGGTCACTGACTTCTCTGGCGCGAATTGACCGAAATGCTGATGAGCCGAAAAGATGACAATAAAAGCCCGCTGTCAAGCTGCTCAGAAATTGAGTGTAACCTTCTCGTTTAGTGGTGATTTCCAGTGGAATGCTTTTCTCCTGTTACATTAAGTAGGGAGCCACAGCTGCAATAACAAGAACACCTGCGATACCAGCGACATTTCTGTTGCCAGCGGCGACAGGTAAAACAGCGGTTGGAGTAGCAGTCCCACTGCCCGTAGGTTTGACGGCGCTAGAGCCCGCCCCAGATTTAATAGAGATAATAGTGAATGAAGCATCAGAACATGATGGCGTAGTCACTGCAGAGCGCGTCACGATGTCATTCGTTGATGAAGGTGGTGGACAAGCACTGCAGGTAATTGTAGACTCGGTCGCTGCCTCAATGCCATAGAGAGCTGTAGAAGTATATATTAGTAACAGGTTTAGGTGGATCTCGTTATCTCCTAGTGACAAAGGCTTACCAGACAGACCGGCCACGATATAGGAGAGCTTCATGATGGTAGGGAGGAGATTGAAAGAACAACTTGGCCCGTGAGCAGGGAATCACAGAGCAACGAATGAAGGAGAAGAGAAATGAGACCCCAATGCACAAGAGAAGACAGAGACAAAGGCTATTAAAATAATGATGGGGATGATGACAGACTAGCTGGCTAGACACTTGTGTAAATTGCCAGGAGGTCCGACTTTCTTGCCTAACCCTGCATAGCAGCCAACACAACTAGTCTAACGGCACCATCGAGCGGCCAATGAGTCCCCATCAAGATCAATCTCATCCTCCCTAAAAAAGGAAAATTAAATTGAATGATATTATCAATAGTAGCCTAGACAATATCCAAAAGGGGCTTGGCACGTGGGCACCAGGAAAACAAAAAATTTCATCTGTCAATTTATCTCTAGATCACTTAGACTGCAAACTTGTTTGTACACAACTATCCATCATACGTTGATGTCACTCAAATGTTTGATGCTACCTACATATGTGGGTCGTATCTAGGGGTGCTATTTCTTTACTAGTACTGCGGGCTCGGCCTCTATGTAGCTCGTTATCAGTTGTCATGCTTCATTTCCCTTCTGGCCGCAGCTTTTTATGTAGCTCCAGTGCAGATGCGGTATGAGTCTGCCGCGGGAGAAAGGGCAATTACCGTGTATATTCACACATCGAGGTTCTGCGCCGTGCAAGATAGCTCCGGTATTGTTTGCCACAAGCGTGTGGTGTATATGATGTTCATGTAAATGATAGCAATTAGATTGTTATTACTCTGTGTAAGCATCATAGACAATACCCGCACTTGTACTTGCAATGTTGACTTGCAGTTAAAGTTGTCATGAATTTAGCCGTCGGGCGGCCTATCTTAGAACGGAACCACAGCCATCCGAGACAGCTGAACAGGGCACAGAGGAACCAGTGCAGATCATCCTTTTCGTTGTTGATCGCCACGTGAGGATTTCCTAATTCGGACCTGAGCACGGTTACTAGTCTCTCGGGCCAGCGTACATCCGCTCATTAGTACAACCTAAGCCTTGAGGGGCCTGAACTATCGCGGTCACCACCGTGATTAGGGCGTTGGTTAGTGATATCATTGGTTCCAAGAAGTCAGATTCTGGCACCCCCAACATCCGGGCCGTAATAGTAGTTATATGTGGGTACACTACGCTTTTCTAGTAAACGGTGACTGCACCAACAACAACACTGCATGTCCATGACGGGGCTGGGAAAGGGTCGGGAGAAACAAACTGCACGATCTCCCTTGCGTCGACACTGAACGCACTGACGCAACCGTGTTTGGCACTCTTGTGAAACCCAAAGCCATGTTTAGTAGATTTTAATACCTTTGTTCATTGACGTAGACCTTACATTTTTGGTTCTCAAATACCTCTGATTTTCCCACTGGCTTCAATTCTTCTCAAATCAACTCCGCGATCACTACCTAGCTCAGTTGGCCTAGTATTGTTTGATTTAGAACCATGTTCTTCTCCCAAGCTGCCATCGCTTTCTTTGCTGTCGGCCTCGCCGCATCAGCTCCAGTCGTTGAGAAGCGTGCTGCTATTGCTGACGGTAAATAATTGTTCCATCCTCTGTTCAAATCTATATGGCAGAGAGAAAAGAAACCTGTGTCTTCTACTCTTAGCTGACGATGCTTCATTAGCTGATATACTCAACTATGCCCTGACGCTGGAGCATCTCGAGGATGCCTTCTACCGCCAAGGCCTCGCCAACTTCACGCAGGCCGACTTCGCCAAAGCTGGCTACGATGCCACCTTCTATGGCAATGTTCAGAAGCTTTCTACGGATGAGAAGACTCACGTCTCCTTCCTGACTTCCGCTTTAAAAGATATGTCAGAGCTAACCCATTGTTATGCTTAAAGAGGAAGAAATCCTGGGAACATGGCTAATTTGGCTCTCAGCCGCTGGTGCTGCTCCCGTCGACGCGTGCTCATACAGTTTTGGCGTGACGGACGTTCCGAGCTTCCTAGCTACGGCATCTATCCTCGAGGGCGTTGGTGTCTCCGCCTATCTTGGTGCGGCTGCCGACATCATGAGCAAGACCTATCTCACTGCGGCTGGTTCCATCTTAACTGTTGAGAGCCGTCACTCCTCCTACTTGCGCGCCAATCTCAAAGAAGCCCCATTCCCTCAGCCGTTTGACGCCCCTTTGACTCTGGATGAGGTATACTCGTTAGCCTCTGGATTCATCACCTCCTGCCCGTCGAGTAATCCGCCCCTGCCTGTAAAGGCCTTCCCTAAACTGCAGCTTGCCCCTACGACTGCCAATTCTGTCACCGCCGGTGCAACGGTTACTCTTCTCACTCCCGTAAGTCTACTGAATGCATGGCTCTGGTATCACAGTTTTAGAAAGCAAATGCTCATTTTCATAGGGTTACACTCTGAAGGCCGAAAAAGACGCTCAAATTTACGCTGCCTTTATTGCCGTCACTGGCCCAACTTTCGTTCCCACCAAGCCTGTCAATGGAGGATTCTCCGTGACCATTCCCAAAGGCTTCTCCGGCCAGACCTATGTTGTATTGACTACCTGCAAGGAGAGCGTCTCCGACAACACCACTGCCGCTGGTCCTGCTATCATCGAGGTATGCCCACTTCATGTTCACATGTTTGTATTTAATTTGTGCTAACAATCACCAGATCTCGGCCTAAAGTTAGGAGTAATTTGGTCCTGCATTGCAAAGCTTTTTTGTAACACTCTTTAATTAATAAATTCTCCGCTTTAACGATTGATGGATTTGAAGAGTTTATAGTCTATACCTTTGCTTAATATGGTTTAAACAAGCTGTAATAAATGACTTTACTACCTAGGAATATGTTTGGTGTCTCTTTGCTTCCCATTAAGTGACAATAAAAGCATTATTTTACTATCAGATTAAATGTATATTAGGATTTCTTAGTACTAAAGGCTTTCTAAGTCTGGAAGTACTTGTGTTTAACAAAGAGATAATACAACACAAAGGCACTGTTATTTCACGCAGAAATGTCGAGATACACAATAGTTATAGCTTGCAGAGTGTATCCCCAATACTACAATGAATGGA
Source organism: Trichoderma erinaceum (assembly GCA_026401215.1). Lineage (NCBI taxonomy): Eukaryota > Fungi > Ascomycota > Sordariomycetes > Hypocreales > Hypocreaceae > Trichoderma > Trichoderma erinaceum. The sequence goes on from JALIRY010000080.1 coordinate 46,884, forward strand.
GGTATGACCCGCATTGACAGAGTTGTTGAGTATTGGCAAGGGCACAATCCAAGTGATGTTGATTGTAGATCCTGATAAACACGATATTCTACCTCGTCCTGATTGTGTAGACGAAATGCTACTGGAAGGCCCCTGAGTCAGTCTAGGATATTTGGATGAGCTTGGAAACCGTCGCAGCATTCCTCGATGACCCGTTGTGGTTGATCAACGGAACCCTTGGTCATTTATGCCCCTGGGAGCGGCTAGGCAAGATAGCTAATCTGGTCCAGTACATTGAGATCGGCAACTTGGCCTTCCTTGGGCGTAGTGACATGCAAGTGACGATCCGAGGCCGGAAAGTTGAACTTGGAGCTGGAATGCCGCATATATGAATTCATATATGACTTAAAACAAGCTGGGGTTGAAATGATCATTCCAAATGAACCTACGTTAGCAGGATGTATTTGCCTATTCGAGGAGCATCCTGGCCACGAGAAATGACTATCAAATACCTAAGTATGTCATGTGCCATCCGCAATCCAACGCCAGCTTTACAATTCCCTTACCAGTCTATATGGTACCCTTGCTATATATCAAAGTGATAGAGACACCAATGAAATAATGAGAAAACGTCAACAGGAATTGTCTGGCAACATTGATGCTTCTTTTACTTTTCAAGAGCTAGCCAAGATGAGGACTCCTGGGATGGTTCAAAAATGCAAACCTCAAAAGAAGATGGCTTTGCAAGACGTTTGGAGTACTATTCAGAAATTGATCTTGATACAATAGTAGGACTCAGCAATGTTTACTTCTATCTTGGCGGCGATTTGATTGCGGTCAAAAAGATGGCTTTCATGGCTAGAGACGAAAGTATTAAGATGATGGCAGCAGATATCTCATATCCTACGCAAATCAAACCAAGAACACATTCAGTGCACATAATAATTCAGCTTTTACAATCTCTATTATACTAACTTACTATCTAATAACACTCTGTGAAGAATAACTCATTCGGACACGTTAAGCAAATGGAGCGTCGACCAATGAATACCGCACAGACTTGATCTGAGTGTAGTTCTCAAGGGCATAGGAACCGAGCTCACGACCAATGCCTGATTCCTTGTATCCACCAAATGGAGTCTGGTAGGATAGCATATTGTACTGGTTGATCCAGACGGTACTATGAATAGCGTCAGCTAGTTTCCATATAGGGAAGAATGTTTTCAAACATACCCTGCCTGTAGAGCGTTTGAGACGCGGATAGCAGTGTTGACATTGCTAGTATGGATAGCAGCTGCAAGGCCTATACTTTCGTGTTAGTAGTGTCCCGGATAAGTGGTTAGTAGATTTTACTTACCATAGTTGCTGTTGTTTCCAATCCTGATAGCCTCTTCTTCATCCTTGAACTTCTGGATGGCTGCAACAGGACCGAAAATCTCCTCCTGAGCGATTTTCATGTCCGGTGTCACGTCAGTGAAGACAGTGGGTTCAATGAAGTAGCCTTTATCGCCGTATCGTCCACCACCTAAAGCGAGAGTCGCACCACCCTGCTTACCGGCCTCAATATATCCCATAATTCGGTCAAATTGTAGCTGTGAAACCTGGGGACCTTGGAAAGTCTGCTCGTCAAATGGGTTACCAAGTTTATTCTTTAGCGCACGCTCCTTGAATCGCTTAACAAATTCGTCATAGATGCCTTCCTGCACGAGGATACGAGAACCTGCACAGCAGATCTGTCCACTGGTGTAGTAGATACCGAAGTTGGCCCATTTAATAGCATTGTCCAAGTCGGCATCATTGAAGATAATGTTTGGTGATTTGCCACCGAGTTCCAAAGTCACCTTCTTGAGGTTGCTTTTCGCTGCAGCTTGGAGGATGGTTCGTCCAACAGGGGTAGAGCCAGTGAATGCGACTTTGTCAATGTCCATGTGGCTGGAGATGGCAGATCCGGCAACACGACCGTAGCCGGAAATGGTGTTGATTACACCAGCAGGGAAACCGGCCTCCTTTGTCAATGCAGAGGCGTATAGACCAGAAAGAGGCGTTTGTTCAGCAGTCTTAAGAACAACAGTGTTACCAGCTGCAACAGCAGGGCCGATCTTCCACGCCCACATCAGAAGAGGGAAGTTCCACGGAATGATCTGACCGCAGACACCGATGGGTTCATGACGAGTGTAGTTGAGAGAGTTGGGATCCGTCTCGATTGTTTGACCGTGAATCTTGTCTGCCCAGCCACCGTAGTATCGCAAGCAACCAGCAGCGCCGGCAACATCTATTCTCGCTAGGCTCAATGCCTTGCCGTTGTCAAGAGACTCGATAGCCGCAAGAGTTTCGAAATCACGATCGAAAAGATCCGCCAACTTCATTAGCAGATGTCCGCGCTCGGATGGGGTGATTTGATGCCATGTGGTCTGGAGAGCCTTGCGTGCTGCGGCAACAGCAATATCAACATCCACTTCGGTAGCCTCGTGGACAGAGGTGATGAGTTTCTCATCCGCAGGGTTATAAGTTTCAATTAATTTGCCTTCAGTCCCCTTTACGAACTCATTGTTGATGAAGCTGGCAACAGAAATTAGAAACAATGATCGAAATGGATGTAATTGGAGAGTTTTGATACTCACAGTCCAAGGGGCTGCTCATATGTAACAGTGGGTGTCTTGACAGTTGTGAAAAGTGCCATTGTGAGTGATCTTGTAAGAGAAGAAAATTTTTATTGTTGATTAGAGGTGTTGTTTGTTGACTGAAGATGCTTGTTGACTAGAGATGCTTGTTGACTAGAGATGATGCTGAAGAAAGTGAAGTAGAACGGACTTGAAGAACAAGACGACCGATATATATAGCAAGCTTGCTCTCTGCAGCCTCTCCTCGAAATCATCTCTTTGAGTATAGAGCACGCCGGTACATGCCGTCATTGTCTTCTGGTTTATAATCTGCCGTTGCCTGCATCTTCGGACACGGCTGATTCCCCAGATTCCAGCGGGAGCAGCGGGAGCGGGGACAAGCGCAGTAGGAGAAGCATTCGGAGGAAATTCCGACCAATGCCGACTGCTGGACGTGGATCGCTGCAGGTACTCGAGCCCAAGGAAGAATTCTCGTCAGAATATAACCCCGGATTTTTATACATTATTGTGCACAGATCACTTACACCACAGTCCAGTACTCCCTTTCATTGTATCACTAGAAGAGGTAAGGCGGGTTTCTTATTTTCCTTTATAATCCTAATCATTTATACCTTGTTATTTGATGAGCTGAAATTTTCTGTTATATGGTAGCTAGTCTAGCATTGTACTCAGTCTATTTAGTCTTATTACTGTTTTGTCATACTACGATTATACAAGAATTTGTAGAAATGGGTGAAGATCATACATCCGAATAGCTGCCGACGGGTTCCGGGTAGCTACAGTACAGTAGCACGTAAGGATGCTTTAATGTACGCTAAGCAAGTGATCCCATGTGCGATGCTGTTTCATGCTTTTTGATGTCACGGGAAGACAGGGGCGGGATCAACCGAACCTTTGTCTGTAGTATTCCATCTCTTTCTATTCTGCAATTGCTAGCCTACGGGAAGTACCATACCGTACAGTTAAGTTATTTAATACTGCCCCGACGAACGCGGAGTCTTGGGGTCGAGAACCTCGGCTAAGACAGAACGCAGCGATATGATTCGTCCTTGAACAATCTGGGGAAACAGCGCTGCGTCATAGTTATCGGACACGCAATGACAATCGGTGAGGCCCCCGACCATTTGTCCGCTCGGCCTTAAATGTCCGCTCGCCTCAAATTATGGATATGGTGAACTTTCCACACGCGGCTCGTCCATCCTTCATCTACGCATCTTGAGATTGCCCCAGACGGCAAGCCGCTCAGGCATCTGCATAATGGGGATAATGGGTGACAAGCTGACACAGTCTGGCCGGCTGTCGCGCTACTCCTGCGCCACATGTCGACATCAGAAGAAGAAATGCGATAGACGCCAACCCCAATGTTCTCTTTGTCAGCGGTGTGTGGCTCTGTCGTGCAGAGTTGCTAACACAGCACACTAATTTCGCCGGCCAGATATGATCGTGCCTGTGTGTACAGAAACACGAGGAATAGCGCGGTTCTAAGAAGCTCATTCGAATCTTTAAGCGGAGTCTCATCGACAACCGCCAAAGGCCAGCCAGACCAAAATGGGTTCCCTGCCGCATATTTTACCGACTCAGCATTATTCTGGCGGTCTGTTGGCAATTTGTCGGATGCAAACCTTCCCATCAGCCCTGACTTGCAGTCGCTCGCGGAGGATGTGGCCACTGTGAGGAAGTTCACCGAGGCATTCTTTTGTTACAATTACCCATGGGCACCATTTATTTGCAGAAGGAATTTTATGGAAAGGATTCTAAATCCTCTAGGTGGACGGCGCTGTGAAAATCTGCTTCTCATAGCTGCTATAAAGCTCATCACGACAGAAGCTGATGACCATGCGAGTTCTGCTACGTATTGCAGCCTCAAGCGAGCTTTTTTGGAGGTAGAGTTGAGTGGCAGCTTGACATTTAGGACGCTACAAGCACTTGTTCTTGTTGCGATATATGAACTCGGACAAGCTATTTATCCCTCAGCCTACTTAACAGTCGGTTACTGCGCCAGATATGGCATTGCACTCGGCATCGATCGAACAGTTGATTCCCTCTACTCATCTAAACTGGATGACTCGGAGGAGGAGAGGAGGACATGGTGGACTATTATTCTTCTAGATCGGTATACAGGGCAGTGGAAGATTTGCAAGGAGAAGCGTGCTAACGGTGACGTAGATACTTGAACATTGGTTGCCCGGAACGAGCTCTATTGATCGAAGAGCCTAAGAATACGAGTGTACTTCCCATGGATGACAAGCTCTGGGAAATGGGGGTATGCACTGTTGAATCTCATCGTCAATTTCTTGTGGCTCGCAAACTTACTAAAATCAACGTAGTATCCACCCCCCAATCCTCCACTTATTATATCCTCCCCTCCAACAGAGGCTATGGGTCGATTCTGCCTGACAGTTCAAGCAGCGTATTTGCTGGGAAAGGTTTTAAGATATACTAATCCTCAAGCAAGTGGACAGCATATATTAGAGCATGAAGCACGAGTACTCGATAGCACAATTGCCGCCTTAACAAAGGTTACACTACAAGAGAGCGTGAAACGAGGCATAAAAGTGTGTTGTCCTACCACGATATGTCATAGGTATCGAATCAGTAATATCCAATTCTCCAATTCTTCTGCTCAAACAATAACCTTTATAGCGCACGACTCATTCTCAACCAAGAGATGGCTTGGATTAATCGGCACAACTCGATTGTAGAGACGAATATAGTAGTTGAGGCCCAAGTAACTACGGCGGCAGATATGCTGACCCTCTCACGTTACATTCTTCGAACCGGGCTAAGTGGGAATGATGACATATCTCCTTTCTGCCACGACGCTCTCTACCGTTCCGCCATCGTTTATTCCCGACTACTGCAAAAATCAGACTCGGAGGACGCCAAAAATGCAATCCACGATATCAAGCAGAGTCTGAAAGTGAATAGCCATCGTTGGAAGGCTGCAGGTAAATAGACTCTCTTGCTTTCTATTTATTATTAAATTAACACTGCTTAATCCAGCAACATACCTCCAACTTCTTGACGCTAGGGATGTCACTGGCATATTATAACATCTATAGCCGAATTATAAACAATTGCGTATCTTGACTTTCTTGCGGCGAGCATCACCATCTTTGCGCTATAGGCCAATAACCAACCCCAGTTAGCCTGCTTTTTATTGGCTAATCGGTACACATTTCTACATTATCCAGATACATACTATCTAGTTCAAGTGGCACAAAACTGCTGAAAGTAATAGTCCAAACCATGTGCATTGCAGCCCAACATCCCTTCTCTCGGTGCCAGCATAAGTCTCCAGCTGAATCTTTATTTATCTCTCGTATAACTGAATAGCTCTCAATTTATTTACAATGTCGATTCAAATACCTGCCCGGGCTAATGGAGGCACTTCGAGTTTCTGCTTCGGTGGCTAGGCTTGTCAGCTTAACCTAATCCGCTAAATTTGGCAGCTCCAAGCTCCGACAGCATTTTCTAGACCTTTCATATTATTTTCGAAATAAATAAAATGAAAGCTTAATACATATTAAATGATATTGTTTGCTTAATTGCTTTAAGAAATATATATAATCAATAATAAAGCAGGTATTAACTTCAACCTGGTTTTTGTCCTGCCAAAACTTAGTGATTTGTTAACAATCCGCTGGATATTGCCTTGTCCGCTAATCCCCGCTAATCTCCGTATCGGATCTATTTCTCCGCTTCTGTCCGCCTTCCGTCACCCTACCGTCCTATCACCAAAAATTTCCATCTCGTTGCCAAATTTCTTCGTCCACCGCGAATATAGATGGATCACGCAATATACGATTCATCGTCTCTTAGAGGGAGCTCCTCTCTTGCCCGGCGCGCTTGTGTAAGCTCCTGTATTGGGATTTTTCTAGAGCGAAGAACCTGCTGACGACCGAACAGAGGTAATGATGCCTCTCTTTTCTTCGAGCTTCATTCTGGCCCCCACAGAGAGCCATGGGTATATCCCGATGATGAGTAGTAACGACTATACAACAAATACTGCTCAAGGCGGAAGATTCGGTGTTCCAAGGAGCTCCCAGAGTGTTCATCCTGCAAGGTGTACGTATACCAAATTCGAGCTAGAGATGACAAAGTCTTAAAAATCTATGACGATGTTTACTCATTTATTCTAGGCATAAGCAAACCTGCTCATATGCCAAACAGTCTACTTCAGGCTTTGATACATTAACAGACGTCTTAACGTCCACACAGGCCGCTCATGAGCCTAATCTCGCGCTAGATGAGGATGAGAAAGCCCTGGCCGCTATCCGGTTCCTGGACAATGAACTGTTTCTTCGCAGCCTTAGAGGTGCAATTCCATCCCTTCGGGTGACCGTCTGCATACCTGACTATGTGAAGCAACTCGTGTTTGATGGTGATTCATCCCAGAGAATAGTGACAAGCTACTATCAGTCCGTGCACCCATGGCTCCCTATTGTGTCTAAGAGGAAGGTATTCGAGCGACTACTCAACCCGCTGCTTCCCGCTCGAGTAGATTCGGCTTTTTTGCTCCTGTGTATGAGAATTTTGGTATCCTCTTGCACAGGAATTAATAATCCAGATGTGTTTCCTGAATATCATGCTGCTATCAGATACTGCATGGAGATCCAGCGCAGTGGACTCATGACGCCTGAAATCTTGCAGGGCTGTATTCTCCTGTCCGTTTACGAATGGGGGCATGCCATATATCCGGCTGCAGACCTCTCTATGAGCGTGTGCCTTCGATATGCGCTCTCTCTAGAGATGGGTTGGAAAGCTGCCCGAGGAGAAGCGTCGAAGAGTATGTGGGCAGACGAAGAAGAAGAGAGAAGAACATGGTGGGCTGTATACATTCTCGAAAGGTTTGTGCATCCCCATGACGCCTTATAAATTTATACGGTCCTCCCACCCTTCCCCCCCATCTCCTCTTTTACATGTTCCAAGCATGTAAATCCCGCTTCAAGCTTGTTGCAAATATTAACTACTAATTTTTTATAGAATCGCGGGGCTAGGAAGGCCGCAACAAATCATGCTGGTACCAGAAGCTGAGATGTCTGCAATACTCCCTTGTAACGACAATGACTGGGTAAATCAGACAACGCCTAAGAATTATTACACGCTGTCATCTCCGCCAGAATCACTAGGAAGATACGCCAGCGCTGTACAAGCCTCCTACTTGCTTAGCTGTGTATATCATCACAAAGCAAATACATCTATATCCGTCAGCTCTCATCTGAGCGAACTAGATCAACTTGACAAGACTTTGGGTGCCTCGATCCGGTATTCTGCCCAGACACAGCCTGGAGGGATATACTCTATACTGTGTTACCAAACCGCTATCTCATTCTGGTCAGTAAGCCAAGTGGGCCAAGTGCCCTTGATCCTGTCTCTTCAAGATGTTTTTATTTCTCTTCCATATCGCTAACTGTATGAACAATAGTGCAATCTTGATTCTCTATGCACCTTATCTCCAGAAAGGCAAGCCTAGCGATTTCCAGCAACGCGCGAAGAAAGCTTCTGAAAATGCCGCATTGATTGCACTGAGCGTAGCCCGCGGGTATCTTGAAAAGGATCCGACATCTCTTGGGCACGGCGATATCCCGCCATTTACGATTCCATGGTTATACATGGCCGGGATTTGGTTCATCCTCGAGGGGTCAGTGAGTGAGCTCCAAATAATTTGCGATGCATTAAGAAAAATTGACGTCAAGTGGAAGTCTGCTGGTGAGTATGCTTTAGCCCATCATAGGTCATAAGAGTAGTTGCTGATCCGTAAAATATGCAAACTACAGGACGGTACCTTCAATTTCTGAGCGCTAGAAAGGCAATTATGCACGAATAACATAAATAAACATACATTCGGCTGCCACTTTATAGATGCGATACCATTGATGATGTTGAAAAGGCGAAAGAATAGAGGTAAGCAGAGGCAATACCATAGACCATAGAGAGGCAGGCTGCACTTCAGGTGCAGTCGTCGGTTGTAATGCCTCACCGTCTTGTATCAAAATTCCACAACTACTTTTCCGAATGCCTTTCCGCTTCGAAGATAATCAAGTGCCTCAGCAGCTTGATCAAACTGGAAAATTTGATCAATGCACGGCACAAAGGATAACTTGGTATTACCAAGAAATTCCACGAACTCCTCTAGATCGCTTTTTATTCCAACCCGGATACCTCTGATGAGAGATAGACGATAATTAGACAAATAATTCCATACAGCAAGACATATAGGAGGAGGAGGGAGCTTACACAATGCTACAGGCCTTGATTATGAGCATATTGACCAGCTCTCCAAGATTGCCTTTACTTTCGGTGGTAAGCAGCCCAACTTGTGAAACCTGGCCGCCTTTCCTAACAGCAGCTACGCTCTTCAGCAGAGTGGCTGCCCCGCCTTGTTCAATAACAAGGTCAACACCTCGGCCGTCGGTGTACTTCAATACCTCGCTTTCCCAGTCTTGATGTTTCTTATAGTTGATCGTATGACACGCTCCTAGTTCCTCGGCCCGTCGGAGCTTTTCGTCTGAAGACGACGTTATTATGACTTGTGCCCCAGCCGTCACAGCCAGAGTCAAAGCCATGAGACTGACCCCTCCGGTTCCTGGTCTACAAGTCAACTATGTGATCCATACAATATCTAGATTAGTCCTAGTATTCATTTCCACTCTATTTCTTACCTTCGATTAGCACTATCTTCCCACACAAGCGGGAGGTCATCTTCAGTGCGGACCATGCAGTCAAACCCGCACAGGGTATCGTGCTCGCCTATGGATGTAGTTATTAGTATGGGCTATTTCTTTTGCATGATTTTTTTTCTTTTTCGAATTCTTACCTCAGCCCATGCTAAGTTGTCGGGAATCTTGATCACAGCGACCTCTGGAAGGACGATGCGTTCAGCCAGTGTCCCATCTATATTCTGCCCCAAGGCTTGAGTGATGTTAGTGTAAATTCACCTTGGGTGCACTCTGTCCGGAAAGGACTCATTAAGTGCATGACTAATAAGCCCAATAAACTGATAACTCACCTCGCCATGTTGTCTCCCGCCCTGTAATGTCTTCGAGATTGATGAGTGACACGACCCTATCTCCAACCTACATAATCGTCAGCCCAAATCCGACCAGTAGCACACACTGGGATGGCTAAATGACCTTAAATGAACGTATTTCCTCTCCAATCCACTCCACCTCTCCTGCAAACTCCGTTCCCACAATCCCGTTAGTTGCGCCTGGCCAAGGCAGTCGACCGTCAATAAGAGCCACGTCTTTCCAATTGAGTGACACAGCTCGAACTCGAATCAAGACGTCGGTGGGCCCGCGGGGTGGGAGGGCTTCATCAGAGAACTCAACATGGCCGACTCCTGCTCTGCGGAGGACTTTGCGCGTCTCAATCATATCTGCAAAGAGCAATACGCAACACTAAATATCAGGAAAATGGCGATGAGATCAATTCGGATGCGAACTGCCTGAGTGAACTACAATCCCTCGAGCTAATTTATATCCATTTTCCATTTCGCTTCCCTTCTCTTCTATTTTATGGGTCTTCTCAAAGGACCAGTTATTATAGCATAGAGAACTGTATATTATCATGCTATAAGCAAAGGCTGTCCAACAGACGATTGCTTATTAAACTCCGCTCCGCTTAGAGTATCAGGAAAACTAGCAGGCTAACTCCCGTATAAGGTCGGGATTCGGCAAGATGTCCCGCCAAAGGAAATATTCCCGCTTTTCCCCTTCCTCGCGGGAAATTTCCCGTCAGCTCTGTGTTTTCCGCGGACGCTAGGAGATTCACGCGCGTATTTCTCCAGCTACCGCGATTAGCTTCAAGCGGGAAGGAACTTGAGTGCTCGGCCATACCCCATATCTATTAATCAGCCGCTAACAAAGCGGGCCAGACGACCGGCCAATGATAAACATATTGGAGATATATCGGTATACCGCGATTATAAGCGTATCTTTCGGAAATCGCCCTGCATGGCCGCCGTATAAGTGTAGGTATAAGAATGTCCATGTTTCAGTGCTCAACAGTGACGAGTTGACTATTATGACTTTCTATTCCTCCCCGAGTTATAACCGCTACCAGCTCTCTTATCTCCACCAGTATAAACAATGGCGACTTTCACTTCAAAATTCCGTACCACTTCATACTTAACTATATCATCTAGCAACCCGCTGAATTCGCAAGTCGGACGAACTGTGCTTGTCACAGGAGGTTCAGATGGGATTGGATTTGCCATTGCTTCTGCTTTTACCAAAGCCGGAGCCTCTCGGGTGATCATTCTCGGTCGCCGCGAGGAAGCACTCCGGGCTGCTGCGAATAAGCTGGAGACGGTACGAAACAGAAATGAAACCGTCATTACAACCTATGTTTGCGATATCACTTCTCTGTCAAGCGTTGAGTCCACATGGCAGTCAATCACGGCAGCAGGAACTGTTGTTGATGTACTTGTTCTAAACGCTGGAAATGTAAAGTTTGGGCTTGTTTCTGAGAACATTACGACGGCCTGGACAGCATTCGAGATTAATGTGCTTGCAAATTTGCGGGTTATGAAACTTTTCTTTAGTCAAACTGTACCATCAAGTGGGAAGCAGGTATGTCGAATATCGACTATCTTATGGAAACAGCTTTTAATCAATATGGACTAGGTACTTATTAATATCTCGACTTGTTCAATACACTCGAGCCCCGCGCCTATGCAGGGGGCCTATGCCGCCTCCAAGATTGGGTTCGCCAATCTCGTGCAGAACTTTGCAGATGAGTTATCTCCAGATAAAGCGCAGATAGTCAACATCCACCCAGGCGCTGTGTTAAGTGAAACAGTCCGAGCAAAAGGATATGATGAGAATTCGCTACCCTGGGACGATGGTAGGTTCTGCTCTGATGAACTATACTTTATATTCAATACTAACTTTGTGTTCTTACAGCGAGTTTGCCGGGTGATTTCTGCGTCTGGCTGTCCACTGATTCCGCAAAGTTTCTCCACAGCAAGTTTGTATGGGCGAATTGGGACGCAGATGAGCTTTTACAAAAAGAATATGAAATTAAAAGCAGTCCTGGTATATTACGTATTGGACTCCAGGGGGTTGATTTTCTAGATATAACTACTATGTTCGACCAGGTTAAAGATAGAGTAGTGTAACGATCCGTCATACCGTTGAGCCGAATGGACAAAAGATTAGTCCAGTAACCACAATTTTAGCAGTTACTATAACGAAACCAGCTGCCTACCTATAAGAGACTAGCCTGATTCAAAGTACCAGGCTTTAACAACATGGTTTCTTGTAATATCTAAATCTTCAATTATTCATTGACATTTAGCGCTTATATCTTGCTGCATATATCAGCTGGCAGTTGATGAATCTTAATTTAGAGCTTATATTCTCCCCGCATACACCAGTTAAGGCCTACCAAAGTCGTGGTCCTATAGTATAAAGGCAGCATTCTTAGTTGTAGCTTTTGCTGAAGACTCAACAGCTGTGTCATTTGTTTACATAGACCATATGTATCTCTCGAGATATCTCGTTTGTTATTTAGCTGATTTTCTCAGTGTGCTGTCTTTTGAACTACCCTTGCTTTGGTCCGTAATTCTGAGGCTAGGATAGGTGGACCGGAGTTCCTTGGAAAAGATCTGCATGCAATCGTTGTTGGTCTCAAAGCTGCGATGCTACAGAGATGAAAGACAATCTTCTGGCGCATGCAGTCGGTCTATTAAATCCGGGATCAAGTATATCACAGGCATGATTCGTCTAACAGGCAGTCCACCATAATCGATCCCAACGAGCTTTTGACGCCACCAAAGCCGGGTGATGCATCGCCTTCGGACTGCAACATCAATAGAGCGGACATTGGCATCGTCAATCTAGAATTAGACTTTTCCATTGACAGTGTTTTGGACAGAATTGGCAGTCAATAAACTGACCTTACCTTGAGCAACGACCTGGATGATATTTGCTCATTTTCTCCTTCCTTAATAAACCTTCCAAGTACTCTACCTGCTGCAGAAATACAGCACCATGCTCAAGCAGACCTTGATTCATCAACCAATCTACTGGCTCCCTTCACCATTTTAAGAAATGCCTCCTGATGCAAAGACTGGTCCCATGTACCGCGGAGTGTCGCATTGCAATCAACTATTCTACATCCAAACGGCCTCATGAGATGTCTAGGACGCCCTGAAAATCATAATGTCTCCAGATAGCAGTGACAGCCACTACGGAGAAATCGGCAAAGAACCCTCCTTAGTTTCGGTTGCCAAGGAATCCAGAGAATTTCGGAGGCTCCTGGCCAGCCTTTATCCGTTGTTAAGGGCAGCCGAGTACACTCCGCTAACAATTTCCTACCACGCCGTGCCACCGCCTCTGTGTACGACCCAGCACCTTGTGGCTTTATCTTGCTGCCTCCAAACTGTCTCCATAAATGACTGCATTTTCACTGCCGTGATGGAATAATTGGCAAGCGGCTGCCCCATGACCCCTCTGATGCCTTTTTCGTCATCTCAGAACCAACATCGGCACCCACGTTGTACCTGGGCGGCTTACCACTTTTGCTTCATTGGATACTCTGTGGAATACTGTTGGTGCATCAAATAGAATACCAGCTAGAGGGGATGGAGACATTGTTTGGCCTACCAGAGCCTTATCGCGTTTCGACAAAGCCCGGAGAAGACGTCAAGGATATAATCACTGGGCCATCTGAGGGACAGCAAAGCCAGTCCCTTCATTCTCAATGATGTGTTCCGCCCCAGAGAAGATCACACGAGATACGTCCATTCACTAAACTCAAGAATGCGACAAATAAATAATTATGATTTTAATTTGCAAGTTGCCCTTGGCAGGGCGTCTGAAATAGAAGGAGACTTGTGAGAGTAACGTCAAGCATTATGGAATTTGGAGTGTTTTAAAATAACGTGGAATCCTTTTTTAAGCCGTTTTACAGACTAGATTCTTTCCGCCTGTAACCTATTGAATCATCATCTTGTATACTTTTCCTATCTCTAGACTCTCCATACTAGCGCCATAACACATATCACAAGAGAGTCAATAAATCTTTCGCAACAACTAAACAGTCTCTACAGCCAACCCTGGCTTGCCTCCTATCGTGGCGTCTTGCCCACGACGCATCAACTCCAACATCCTTGCCGCTTCAGAGGCATATTCACATTTAGAGCGTATCTTTGGACCGTACTTATAAAACAAAAACGGGATTGGCACGCATCCAAGCGCCAGGAACGCAGGAACGGAGCTCGCCCACTAATCTCCGAGATTCGCATACATTTTTGTGGTAAGTAGTGGAAAGGCGGTGCCGAAGAAGGATCGAAGCATTGATCCAGCAGCCAATACAGAGGCAGTATAAATGGTATCTATATGAGGGCGAGCATGTGTTTTAATTAAGAAGAGATCACGAAGGGAAGACCAAATCTTACAACAGTCAATTAGGTAGCTGATCTGCGAGATGAAGTTCAGAACAAGTCCACACGAGAATAGTAAAGCGCCGATAACGGGTGCAATCCAGTGCACCGAAGGATATGTTGTCCACGCAAATAAAAACAAGCCAATCGGAAGCATGACAGAGCCTACCATGGATGTGCTCAGTCTTGATTCTGGCTCAATTGTGGCTCCCTTTGCCTCCATCGCCTCACACAGACGAATGTAGCGTTTATTGTCCACACCTGATAGCGCCGTAGCAAGATAGACGCCAATAGTGACGCCGACAAACGGAAGTCCGGCTAGTCCTTCGCTCAAGCCTCGAGTGCCTTGAAAAACGGTAGGAATTGCGGCAAAGAACATGTATAGCGTGCCATATACGATGGACATGTGCAGAGACATCAGCAAAATGATGGGTTCGAGAAATAGAAGAACCAAGGGGCGTGAGAGAGCGATTGAAAGCTCCTGTGTGAGTGTTTTGGGCGGCTCTTCTGCATCAAGTCGTGATACGTACACGTTTCCAGTCGAGTGAGAGAACGCCTTTGCTCGAGATCGTAAGATATACGGCGCATATGTTTCGGGGGTGGCTATTGCAGTGGCAATCCAGACAACACTGGTCAAAATAGCCACTAAACCGAGAACCCAACGCCAGCCCTTGTTTTCGTCCAAGGAACCACCAACAATGGGACCTAAATATATACAAATCAAGAATCAGTAGGTATCATGTATAAAGCAAGAAGGCAGTACGGAAAAAGACAAAGGACATTGACCACCCACCAAGTGCCGGACCCAGAAAAGGAGCCGTGACAAACGCTCCTATCGCCGCTCCTATCGCCGCTCCACGCTGTTCTTTGGTCAACATGTCGGTAATGATGCCTCCGCCGTTTGTCATTGACGATGAACCGAATGCACACCCGAAGAACCGAAAAAGCAACAAGGCCTGAATGTTAGGTGATACTGGGGCCGCCACACTGAACGCTGTGAACGCCATAAATGAGATTATATAGATAGGTCTCCGCCCGTACAACTCATACAGAGGCCCCCATATCAGAGGTCCCAAAGCGAACCCTAATACGTAGAGTGCTAAACCCAGTGTAGCCACCTCCTCGGACACGTCAAAAGGCCTCTTGATATCAAAGATGCTGCTAGCGTATGTAGAGCTAGCAAAGGTAACCACCAACGCGGATATAGCCTGGAGGGCGGTTATAGTCCATTTTCGAGCCATAGACACATTCAAAGGGTCCTGGGAGTCGTTCTGCAGATAGTCTATGACATAAGGTTCGACAGCTGTACCTTTGCCAGAATATTGATGATTGCGGACATCCTCGTCAAGTTATATGCCGAAGAAATAAGACAGGATGCCGGGGTCTGCTTTTAAGGGAGTCTTCAACCCGCTGGGTGTCGTCAGAAGAGGGAACAGAAGGCTCAGGAGCAGCGGCCATGATGAAAACGACAAGAGGGACAAGAACACAAGTGTTGATTTCCAAGGATAGAGATAGACTCACGAAATTCTAAATGTTGCTATTGCGATTCATATATATATCAAATTGTGCACATTGGAAGATTGATATCGGAATTTTAATAACACAAAAGCCCGGGGCAATTGTCTACGGATTTATAAATCCTACATTGCACTTCGGAAGTTTGGATTCGGAGATTTCGTGACATAAATGTTCGCGGCAATTACTACCTATTTACGGAACATAGAAAGTAAGCATGTCCTGTTTTCAACTAGCCCCGCAAGATGGGATGATGCTCCCGAAATAAGACGGGCGAATACAGTACTTGTAATTGCCATTGGAATGTCCTACAGCCCTGCCCTTCATTGTTGTTCGGTGTCAGCTCCGAGAACCCTCCGATGTTGGATGGACATGGATGTGTATGCATTCCACAATCCTTTACCCTTTATTACGCTCTCTACAATCCCATACACAATTCTAGATCTAGCTCTGAAGTCCTGGAACCAGTTGTTCGGAATCCAGGGCCGAGAAACACGTGGAAATCCATGTCCGATGCCGTCTAACTACCGGTTAAATGGAGCACTAAATCCCACTAATGATGAAATAGCAGAGACATTGTCATGTGTTATTCAGACTTGTACGGACCGACATAACGGTAATACCACAGTGAACTCACAGCATGATCAACACGCAACAACGCGATCACCATGTTTCGAATTCGTGGCGGAAGGGAAAAGTCCAAGACATGGTTTGTAGTCAGAAATTGACTCCTCTAGCAAGTTAGCAGTAGTTGACTAACAAAGAGCAGTTTCAGAAGTGAAAAGGATCCCAAGATGGCTGCTTTTGGTCGAGGCCAGTTGATCCAGCGCTAAGTTGCAGTAAAACGTGGGCGCGCGGCTAGTTGCGATGACAGGCGGTCCCTGTTCGGCTGTTGAAATCCATCCATGTGCCAAAACCCCTCCGCTCGAGACGATACGTCTTCAAACAAGCACATCACAACCCATACGGACAATATCACCAGAGAAAACTTCAATTCATCCATCCCAGTACGGCATGCCTTTGGAGGATCTTGTGCCAGAGCTCTTGGCTCGCATATTGCAAGTTCTAGATCATCCTCTCTCACTTGTCAGGGCACCTCCCAAATGATTTCGAGTGTACACCCAGTCGTCTGCACTCATCCTCTCAACAGTCTTCAAGAATGCCATTCTGGCCGACGCGCTCCGCCATGCCCTTGCTTGCGGGCATATTCCTTCTACACCTTCAAAAACTGTTCGAGAGGCTTTCCTCAGAGACTATTTTCAGTCTAAATCACTCATGTTTCCTACGGAAAAGATTACCATTACTGCCCTCTGTGGGCTTTGTTTATGGACGTCGTACCTTGTGGACGATTATTCTGCTCGAGCAATGCGTGCCTTGAATCTGAGGCCTAATGCCGGGCAAGCTACAGCACCGGCCTTGTCGTCAACAGAACGCGCAAGGTTTCAGAGAGCGTTCTTTCGATATGAACTCTATTGTAGAGTTTTCCCCGTTAACCACTATGCTCGAAACCGTTCGCTCGTCCCGACCCATGAGCAATTTATCCAATTCCATGCTCGGATGGCACCGTGGGAGGCGGAGGAAATGACCTACGTCCACCACTACTTCACGGTTCTTATTGGGGGATTTATTGACGATGTTGAAGATTAGCTCGTGGAAACCGTTCTTTCTGCTCCCGGTGTCTGTCACCGTCCTGTTTTAGCTCGCTCTCCATCCCCGGAGCCTGCCAAACGCCGAAAAATCCTCAGCACAACTGCCAGTGGCCTAACAGATGATTCATTCGTCCCGTCTTCGGAGCCGACCCAAAAGGACATACATGAAGGGCAGACCCCTGGTGACAATACCGACATGGTATTTTTTGAAAACCTCGACCTCAATGACCTTGACATATTCTCCAAGGACGGCAGGTTCCGGTCATCAACTTTCGTCAGTTATATAGCATCTTTAGGTTCGACGTTTGTGTACCGACTTGTTCTTGCCGATAAGGATCAACGCAGATGCATAATCCAAGAGAACACGCCCGTGTGGCGAGACTTGCTCCCAGAGGCGCTGAATCAAGCCCCCGGCACCGGTCCGAAGACCTCCAGGCCCGACGAGATCGACGATAACCATCTCTCGCATCCCAACTTAGGCTATTTTCAGTTCAAGCGTTCGGAAGAAGACATCTACTTTAGAATCTTTCATGACGACATCCTCAACTACCCTCTCCGAGAGAGGGCATTTGTTTTCTGGGACGCCGATAGGATACTCTGCCCCGTGGTCCGCGACCAGCTGCAAAGAGCGAGATATATGGATCCACTAAGAGTGAATCTGCAATTCAACTGATACAAGGGCAAAAGCGCCGAGGAACGGCTGAAGGGCGTCAGGATACCCCGGGCACAGATGGAGAGAATATTTGAAGAGTTCGGTTCTGTCTTTGATTCATGGTGATCTATTCACCACTGATGTATGACTAAGAATGAAAGCTTAATGCTATGACAACTTGCAGCGTACAAGGGAAAAATAAGGAGGCCGGACGCGGTGCTACAGTCCGGTTCGCCCTTTTTCTCGAGTAAACCTCAACAAGGACTTCGCTATAAACCTGCTCAGTAACAGTTCGATGACAGAGCTCTCTCCACTATACACGACCCGGTTATTATGAGTCTCTGAATAAAATTTGAGCTGTAGTACATGAACGGATAGATAAATGGGCCTCTAATCGGCGCATAATGTGGAGGTCACAACTTCGGGGGCTGGGGCTGGCATGTAGTGTACAGCTTTTACGGTTTAGGCTTATACCTGTAGCGCCTATGCGGACCGTATAACCGCTGACTTACCTACCCCAGAGTATATTGGCTCCGCTCAGATTTACCAGAGCTCTGATAGTTGTATGAAATTGATGTTTTGTATCTAACTACAGGGCGGTCTGTGCCGGCGCTACTGGTGTACGTTTTACAGGCGGGTAGGCTGCCACTAGAGGCTTTGCCTTTAACCGTGATGCTGTTTCCGTTGGTACAAGAAGACAGGGGCATGGCCATTCTTCGGGCGTGTCTGGGACAGGCAGTACTTGGCCAGTTTCTCGACGAGCTCAGCCCGTCCTCCGAAGCCACCTAGCCCTGTATCTCAAATCTGAAGAAAGCTCCATCTGGGGAAGCCCCGAGGCCTGTGTGAGTTTGTGGTATCAAAGGCCCCAACCCACCTACCTAGCGCCTAATATCCTTCCTAGGCCGACGAAATTGGTGGCCTCGAACGCGCCGAGCCACTTCATCAGGCCTTACTAATTCATATTACCGCGCGCATGTCGAGACGTACATAGACCTTTGGCTCAGAGTCTAATACCCTGTCTTGACAACTGCAAACTTCCATTTTCCCGAGGCTCTTTTATCAGAGGGGTTTGAATTTAAGAGATCTAGAGTCCCTTCAATGCCACATTGGCATCTTCAAGGTTGCGTGCCTGATCAGTCAATATAGTGGCTCGATGTGACAATAATAACTTGAATGGCACCCGACCATGAGATTTTGGAAGAAGTCTGGCCAACTATTGAGACTATCATAAGACTCTACCCGCTTTTGACCAGCTTCATCGCAACTTTGTCCGAATTGCTTGCACGCCCTTTCCACGCACACCCAATCGTACGGTAGCACGCTATGAATTGATAAGCTCTATACCAAGGAGCTTGATGACATCTATAAAGACTCAGAAGTCTAAGAGCTTTCAACTTCTCTGTCAGTGGCTTCTCTGCAGGATCGATGGGAGTAGCGAGGAAACTGTCCGTAATGGTATCCAGGAAGCCCTTCAGATCGTATCGCCAGGATTGGAGCCCGAGCTAGTGAAAAAGGACGATAATCTTCTCGTACATGGATTCAACTCGCTCTAAGTTGCACAGCTTCTGAGGCTACTCAGCTCTTCTTTCATCTCTCCTAACCAAATTAACCCGAGTATGATATATGCGAATCCTTCCATGACCAAGATGGCACACGTACTGTGGACGCAGTGCAGGGCTCCGGACAAGGCCTATAAGTGACAAATACAACAGATTTCCTCCGCACCAAGACGGTAGCCCAAGCAATTGCAAAGCGTTTGTCGTCTTTCGCGTTGTGTCGAGAGTCAAAGGAATCTATCGTTCTCATGGGCACGACACTCTTGGGTTGAATTAACCCCTAAGCAACATCGAGAACATGGATATGAGCACCACGCTGTGGGGTAAGAAGACCGTAGTACACTGAGAAAATAAAGAACAATTAGGATGATTGGTGCAATGACCCAATCTGTGTTATTGCTACGACTAGATGATGGTCTGTGCTTTATTCCACTCGCTCTTGGTAGCCCATGTCAACATCAAATACAGAATTCCAGCTACCCAGCCTCCAATCGTCCAAGAAGTCGAGTCACAGGAATTCATCATAGAGTGATAAATTTTTCTCGCCTTACTCTAATCGGGATGAAAGTATGTTAACTTGTGTCTTCGACGAAGTATAAGCATTCACCATGCTATTGTTTTGTGACTGCAACTGCGCAGGTCTTTGACTCGGAATGTTGGGCTGAACCGGGTACAGATTTTTCTTAGCAAGAATTTCCTCAAATACTGGCAGCGCTCTTTTTAAGGCGGTAATTTCTCTTCCCAGAGTGAGAACGAGCATTGTCTGGCTCATGGATATCCTAGCCATGGAACGGACGAGATCTGTTTCGGTTGGATCGAGGGCTGACTCGATGTGAAGAGCGAGCAGCGCAGTTATTGTGGCTATACTGACAATTTTCTTATTAGTCTTTTGAGTACGTTCTATTAAGAGTGTCTAAAAAGGGAATAGTAACAAGAAATGGATGGCACCTAGAAAGGCATGGGAAAGTCCTGAAGAGTACCATTCGCCAACACCCTCATGGAAATCATGTCTAATTCCAGAATACCAGACCGAAGCCGTCCTTTGGCCCATTCGCTCCAGTCCGCGTGCTGAGACTGTTGCGAACGGTGTCGTATCAGACGACACAATATGTATTCAAATCTGTAACTCGTGGCTTGTATATCCAGATAGTACACGTCTATTTATGTGGAATTGGTCGAGGTGACAAACAAGGGGAGAGGATCCTAGGTTGTGTAAGTTTGAGAGTTATAGCAATAACAATTTACGTTTGAAGACGTTAAAAGAAAGACAACCGGTATGGAATGAACTCCCATCATGACTTGACCCATTCTTCAGAAACAATTACACTCGCTTTCTTGTATACCGAACAAGCAAACATCGTTGGTAGCAGCAAGCCGTTGGGTCACTCCACGGATTTGTGCACCACCGTGCGGCGTCAGGCCTAGCAGCTACCAGTTTGAACCTCAGTTCAGTCGTCGGCGTTGGTGTCTCTACCGAGCAGGATAACGTTTTTTTAGCTCTTAAAGAATGCAGACCTGATACCACAGGCCGACACGGATGTGCTGGACCTCGTTGCGGCCGCTGTGTCTGGTCGCGTCCCACACAGGTTGCCATTGGCACGGCCATTGGCACGGCCACAGGCGGCCAGCTCGACAAGTTGTCATCCAACGACCCGCATTGGTTTCAAGACTCACATTTCTCCATCCTTAGCCAACTGGATCGTTATTCTAGTGGCAACAGCAACGGCCAGACCACAAAAGAGGACTGGAAGAAGCTAGTTACGGCGGTCACATCCAAAGACCAGGTTCACGACCTCGTGCTCGATGCGCTGGTAGCTGGCCTGTCCAACATTCTCAAGGTAGAACAGAACGACATCAATTCCAGAAAGTCTCTGCCCGCTCTCTCAACATCGACATTCTTGTCGCAGTCGAGATCAGGAACTGGCTGCGCGAGGAGTTCCAGGCAGACTTGTCTGTGTTTGACATCGTCAGCAACGATCCCCTGCCATGCTTTGCGCCCACGGTTGCAGCCAAGTCTGCCGTTGTTCCGGGATGGTTTTGCTTAAAAAGGTTTTATGGTTAGAATTGGAGTCTTTCCTATCTTTACATTCTTTTTCCATGTCGGTTGTCAATAGCTGTTCTGGGGTGAGATATCAGGGTATTTAAACTACGGCTCAAATCTGTATATACGCTTCACGGGCGCTCATTTCTCATCATGGGTCTTATAAAAGACAGCTGTAGAGCAATAGCCCGAAAAGATCCTGAATGAGATATAATCGGCTGTACATCCGAATATAGTACACTACAACGAACACTAAATGATGTAATCGAAAGCTACATGTACCGAACATATTTACAGAAAAATACATAAAACTTAACGACAAGGAAATCTCTTGTATTTAAACCTGCGTATTTGCTTCAATGTGTTTATCCAGACATGCCAAGATTGGTCTCGCTCAGCGCCGCAACCATTGCATATGAGTTCTCCATCCCATAAACGTCCACAGCGGAGAGGCGGCCCAACCACTTCTCGTTTGTGGCGTTGTTACAATAGCTCGCCACTATCAAGGTACAGTTTGAAACCAGCCCACGGATTCCCAGGATTCGCTTGGAGTGCCGCATTTACTAGATGTTGCTGAGATATCGGATTTGTTGCATTGACTGGTTGCTTGCTGAGAGCGAGAGCATTATTACAGTTGTTTTTGAGGTCGTTGATATACTTGCGCTGCGTTTCCACATCGGCGCGGACGCCAGATCGTGTAAGATGCCCACCCACAAAGTGCTCAAAATCGTAGTCGAGGATCTGGTCGTGTGCTAGGATGAACCCTGGGACGTCTTCCGCCTCGCCAAGATATGCAAAAGGCGACCATCCGGGGAATACGATGTCGACGGGCATCAGCACCTTTTGGCCTGGCGCGTAGATGAAAATGTTCCCGGGCTGATGGTTTGTACCCTTGTATGAAAGCTGGATGGTTTGGTTGCCATGAAGGAGTGAATATTCGTTCTCAAAAGTAACATCAGGAAGTGGGTCATCAGCACTTGGTGTTACAGAAAGTAGGTCTTTGGTTATACTATGTGCTATGTGGGTCGCATTCTTGAAAAGATACGCGCTGCCGATATGATCTGCATGAGCATGGCTGTATATGACATGCGTTACGCGCTTGTTGGTGGTGTTACCGATCGCATACGCGATATTTTGCCCAATGGATGCGGGCGTGTCAACAAGAATAACCCCCTCGGTAGAGACTAAGAAGATGCAGTTGTACTGGTTATCTGTCACCGTATAGGCGCCGCCAGCAAAAGTTTCAATGCGATATCCTGCACCGTTTAAAGGAGGCGAATCGGTAGTACCGGAGCCCATGTAGGGACGGAGAGAACATCTCGGCCGTTGGAACCAATAGAGAAGAGAGCAAGAATAATATAATTGGTCACCCTCATTTTGGTGTATAGAGCAGTTCTATTGATAGATTTGAGCTTCAGAAAGTTTGTCACATAAAACATTGTTAAGATCCGTTAGGTGCTGATGGCGTAGTATTAAACAACTGTTTGGCGGGCATGTTTAGAGGCTTACATATGTCTATAGAGCAAAGATACCATATTGACTGGTAATAAGGAATAGGCAAAGTCCTTTCTCCGAAAAGAGGAAGCTTTCAATGTATTGGATTGGTGATTTGTCAAGATAATTATGCATAGCTGTTCGATGCAACATCCCTTGACTAGGTATACCTGGGTTTTTCTTTTTTGGGATGCTCTGGGTTTTAGCTTTTTAAGCCATAGCTGAAGACATCCTGGACAGTTAGAGGGACTTACAAGGTAATTATTTTACTCACTGAACAACAAAGCTTTTAATATTACCGGCAGGGTAATGCTATTTTTTGAACCACTATACACTTCCGGAAAACGCCGTTGGACAATGCAATCCAGATCACTTTTCTGCTCCAATAACTTGATCGCGAAAAAAATATTGGTGAAAAAGAAGAGAAAAGATTGAATATTACGACTAAGGTGCTGAAAAAGAGATATTAGGCCCTTTTTGTATTATGCCTGGGATGGTGAGCTACGTAAGTCGATAACTGAGCACACTAGCGAGTGGAAAACAAACCTATCATTCGCTTTTCCTTTAGTGGACTATCCCATTTCTAGAATCACTGATGTTTAGATACAAGCATCGAAGTTTGATGAGCAAAGCCACTATGTAGTAACTAATCAAGACTCAACAGTCCTGTATAGGATCCTAACTTCTCTTAGCCTCTATATAACAACAATGCTGTCTCTCGTCAGAGCATCCAGCCTTAAAGATTTCTATACGTATGCAGACATTTTATATCAAAATTGTAGTTTTGTTGCGCAGCGGTAAGTCTAGTTTACCATGCGTGTTAGATACTATGCTCATTAGAAAGCAATGCGTGATGCAGTTAGCGAAGGCTGACAGACCGCCTCAATGATCATCAAAGAGATAGGGTGTGTCCAGCCTGTCCGAACCTAGAAACAAGGCTCGCTTGTTTCGCTGTATCGTAGCTCTTTTGCAATTGTACTTATAACTCATGCCTTTTTTCTTGAAGCTGCACTTCCGTCGCTGCGAAACCGATGGATCATTTTAAGCTTGGAGTCGATGCATTCCTGCGACAGGTGGAAGCGATGCCTTTAATCTGATTTGTAGCTCAGTTCGATAGCTTTTAGTGGCGTTGAATCTATCAATGGCTTGGTTGTAAGAATTAAGGCTCGCATTATGCGCACACGCTAAAGCAGTCCACATGCAATAAATAGCTCTTTCTCATCCTTAGCCTCTCATTCTTCCTCATGGTTCGCTCGCCATCTTTGTCGGCAATATCATTTCTTCTTGGTCCGCTTCAAGCGCTTTTCTATGCATATCTTCGCAGCTTAGCAGGATGACAGATCCTGTCGTAAGCTCTCGAATACTCTCCTTGGTCCTTATCATCATCTCACATCGTCTTATATTCGTTCAAATCTTGAGTTTAAACCTCAAATATCGTAACCATCGCACGCCGAATGGATTAGCATGTTTACAATAGCCGCTACTGTTCCCACCGTGACTTTAAGTCAGACATTGCTAAGTATAGAAAGGAAAAGCAATTTGCATGCAAGTTCCTCGTTCATCATTCACATCGTCTATCAGCTGGAACATTGCTTACATTATTAGTGGCTCTTTCACCTATTACGCTGAATAGTTCGATAAAGCTAGTGCCAGGCAGGCTAATAGACTAGCAGTGCAATGTAAGCGGGTAAGCTAAATGACCTATTAGCTTTCTACATTTGGTTACGCGATATAAATATTCACCGATAAACTCATGTGATGGAATATAGGATATTCAATTTCATGCGCTAGGGCCTCTATTGCTAGAGAATTAGGGTATATCAATTCAGAATCTTTTCTTACTCTGCGCTTGGGGATTCGCCAATGACTCTAACATCAACAGGATTCTCTCATACCCATTTTGCGGCGTGTAAGATTTTAGTAGTAGCCTGTGTTCTTGCCTAGCCGCATTTTATGTCAGAGAAGATTCTTCGTATATTGGTAGCATCAGCAGTAACAAATAGAACCATAAATCGAGCATATCTATACACTAGTGTATTGTCAAAGTTTTACAGGAAAAGAGCAAGGAGTTTACAACCTTCTCTTCTGAGGTAACTCTTCTTCAGGCACGCTTTATTTAGCATATTCCAACTTGCTGATCCTCATTCATTAATTTGCAAGAGGGAGTAAGAAGGCTTCAAGCTCCCACTACTCGGTACCATGGCTCGCGCAGAAGGCAGTACCAGCCGGCCTTGGGCCGACGGACCTTTTGAACTAATTTCGATTGCGCTTCTCGGTTACAAGGTAAACCAAAGCTATTTGACCTCAGTCTCGAGAGACACTACGCTCACTCTCATGTTTAGCCTGGAGAGAAGATCCAACCCTACCACGCCATGGCCTTGGAAATGGTTACTGTCCATAACTGCTTGATAAGAGGCATAAACAGCATCTACCTCCAATGCATCAATGTCGAACGTTCATCGGCCGGCATTCCAGCATTCATCAAATACGCAAGTGTATGGGGCCAAATCCTTCACACGCACCATACGACAGAGGAGAAGTGGATTTTTCCCGAGATCGAGGAAATCACTGGTGAAAAGGGTATCATGGATGCCAGCATCCAGCAACATCATGCCTTTGAAGAAGGTGTAAAAGCATACACCACTTACTTGAAAAGTGCGGGAACCGGCGAGGAAAAGTATGACGGGACAAAATTGAAGACTATCATTGACTCCTTCATGCCGAGCCTCAGACAGCATTTACAGGATGAGATTTTGACTCTCAAAGGCTTTGACAAGTACAAGGACAAGACCGATTGGGCCAAATGGACAAAGGATACAATCGCAAAGGTGGTGAAGAAAACTCAGACGGCTGACGGCATGGTAAGTTTGCCCTTTGTCTTCGACTATCTCTCGGGCTTCCCTTTCGTGGCTAGAGCAACGGAGTAGTCTTTTTGCAATACCAAAATAATGGATTCTGACAATGATTTTACGTGATTCTAGGTTGTGGAGCTGCCCTTTGTGGTTCATAATCATGACGTCGAATATGAGCAAGTTGGCAGCTGGCCTCCGGTTCCAGCTATTGTTTTCTTCATTATCAAGTTCCTGTATTTTGGAAAGAATTCCGACTGGTGGCAATTTGCGCCTTGTGACAAAAACGGCAAGGCCAGAGACCTACCTTATTCTTTATAAAGCATCTTAAAGTTATATAACTCTTTAATGCAGCCATTTAAACAGGATGCACAGCTAAAAAATTGTCGTACGTCCCTGAAATATATGCTAATAGTATAAGCTTGATAAAAGAGTGATCCCTGCGTAATTGGTACATGATCACCTTTAAGCAATTCGCCTGAAGAACCACCGAAAGCAACATCAGCAGCAAAATGCAGAGCGATAAAACAAGACAGTGCCAGTTGTAACGCCCTGAAGTGGCCTCAGGGTCCATTTAGGGCTGCGACCGTGCTTTTCGTAGATTCCAAAGCATATAACGAGGGCAGTGTTTAACAGAAGGAAAGTACATAATTCGAGCTCAAGCGATGATCCACGTACTCTATTATATCGAGATTTATAGCCTTCTTAAGCCGGAAGAATGAGTTCTGAGACAATGTTTGGGCTCGGTTTTTGTCGGAAGATGAACAATGGAGCGTGGTGGATTAGATTGACATTACTATGGATTTTTTTCCGAAAAGGTGGCCAGAAAGTTTTTTTCTAATCTGATCGAAGTTGCCCTAGCCTGTCAGCTAGCTTAGTTAGCTAGCATTTAGAGAACTTATTAACTAAGTTTTTCAAGGCATACGGCAATTTCTCCAAATATCATCTATATGTTGTCTAGGTCAATTTCGCGCCAAATGCCCTATAGAATATCAAAATAGGCATGGAGAAAAAATAGAACTTCTTTCCACCTTCATTTGACTTATTGAAGCCTTGTTCTTGCTGAGTTTTACACTATCCAAGGGCGCAACACTGGACATTGTTATGCAACGTAGCTGAGCCTTATTGGTGGTCGAAATGTAATGCTTTACCCGAAAACAGCAGCATTCCCTTTTCACACTGAAACCTCAACTATCGACAATGAAGAAGCTACGAGTTTGACGGTGGTATTCATATCAGCACTGGTATTTTGGACCGACTTCTAAAGCCATGTGAAAGAGGGTTTTAGAGTAGCGAAACCCCCACTTGCCGCGGCGAACTTTTGCTACAAAAGCTTAATCTCAGACCAACTCGGCTATCGCTGAAACAATAGCGGCCTATCACTTTCTTGATTTAAGTACAAAAAGTGCGCTGGCGAAGCCGAGGCACAGGTGGTGTCGCATAGTCACTTTATCTAACGTACCAACTAGCTTTGATAGAGATTTTATTCCGCGCAACCCATCGACATGTCACTCACGCTATACTTCATAAGAAGCGGCTGAGGCACTTAGTACTTACTAGGTAGTTTTGTCTAAACACAGGGGCACACATCTCGCTCTGGTGTCTATATCGAGCATGGCATGGCCTGCACAATCTTTAATATCTTTTCTTAATCCGCGGAAAGAATGACATCCAGTCAGGTAGTTCGTGTTTATAACAATTTCTTCTAAGTTACCTTGGGCAAAGTTTTATATACATGGACCTTGGCTGCATCACCTTTATGCTCAACTTTGCATCAGTTCTAACTTGTTGCTTGGCATCCAGCACTAAATTATGCCGGGGGGTCGAGGCTCTGAAGCGTTAGCAGTTGTCATAACACTGTACATCACAAGCTTTATAGCTATAAGCCTCCGGTTCTACACCCATGGCTTCATTCTCAAGCACTTCTTCGCCGAAGATTATATAACATCAATTTCCCTAGTACGAGATAATGTTTAAGACAGCATAGATCGAGCCAGATACTGATAGACACTCGCAGATATTATATACAGCTTACACAATCTGTGCAGCCCTTTCTATCAAATATGGCCTAGGCTCGCATGTCGTTGATGTGCCTCCTGATGATCGCCCAAAAGCCATTCTTTATAGATGGATTACCACTTTCATATACGTTATTCTTTCCATGTTGACCAAATGGATTGTCGGTATATTTCTCCTACGAATCTGTCCACGCAAACGCTGGCGACAAATCACCATCCAATTCATTTTGGCCGTTATCACTGTTTTCAGCATTATATATGAAGTATTTGCCATCCGAACCTGCGATCCTATTGAGTTACAATGGACGAGATATGATCCCATTCCACCAACTGAGGGTAGCTGCAACGCAACAACATTCGCCACGGTTACGATATACATCTCAGCCTTTCTTAATGTGGTCGCTGACTGGATATTGCCCGCACTACCAGCCACTCTTGTATGGAAAGCGCAGATACCACAGCGAGAGAAGATCTCTATCATTGTCTTGCTTGCTTTGGGATCAGTGTAAGTAGCAGCCACATCCCTAGCGTGAGATTTTACACGGCCTGATTATCTACAGTGCTTCTATCGCTACAATCGTTCGCATTCCATTCGCAAAGGGCTATCTTGATAACCCAGATTACCTCTACACAACCGTTGACTTGGGTATTTGGAGCACGGTTGAGATTGGAGTGGCGTTAACCACTTCATCTCTTGCAACACTCAAACCTCTTTTGAAGCATATGCGCTTTTTCAGCACAATATCTTCATCTCAGAGACTCGGTTCAGGCTCTGACGAAAGAATCAGCGACACAGCATTCGGAAGGAAACCAACTACAACCAAGCGAGTGGATGCTTCCCTCAACCTCCGAGGCGAAGGAGAGCTATGGCGCAAATATTCTATGGGTGTGGAATTAGTTAATCAAAGTGACAACATGCGTGCTCCTGGTAGAGTTCAGGATGTCGAGATTGAAATAGGTTACCAGAAGGGATTTCGCGATAACTATAATCGTGTATAGCATAAGCTTTACCAATTTTTCAAGCTCTGAAGATGTCGCTTACTGGTAGTGGCATATAGATTGCTTTTCTTTTGTTACTGCAAAGCGAAGATTAAATCCCAGTGAAGGGAATTACTGTATCTGCGCTTCCATCATGTGTGTCATCTCAAACATGACTCATGTCATTTGATCTTAGGTTAGCTAACGGTGTCGTCTAATTTTATGATGGGACTGATGGTATTCTTGGAACTAAAGGGAGGTCTTGTGAATTGAGATGGAAACCGTATTCTTGGAACTAAATGTAGGTCTTGTAGATTGAGACGGAAACTGTATCTGGCATCTCCGTCAGTGAGGCAACTATGAAAGCAGCTGGGGTTTTCTAGGCCACTAGGCTTGATATGTAGCAATAATTGTAAATGTGTGCTTAAATGATCTAGATAATTGCTGGGAAGTTCGTCACACATAGAAGCTAAGAGGCATGAACACATAAAACTGTAACTACTACTTTACAAGTTAATTGTCGATGCTTTTGTCGAGCAACGAGTCAAAAATCGGGGGGATTTTAAGTCATTTTAATTCTCGGGTAGATTAGTTATGATATCTAGATAACGGCAGTCTTCGATAGCGGCTGCCCGGCTAATTTGTACAAGAAGGTCCCATTACAATGTTATATCTTGGATCATATATTGACTTCGAAGCCATTTCTAGCAAGAACGGAGATACTTTTTCTTGCACTGAAAATGTTCTACGAATCTCAACCATCTCGGTAAAGGCCATGCCATGAATACGAAATGCTTCAGCCTGCCCCTCCCAGTGCTACAAAAAGACATTAATCAGCAGGATAATTTTGCATACGACAAACCAGGCCAAAAAGCATGCTAAGATTCATTGAGAAATACAACGAGACTTACTGCTTCTGTGGCAATACAAAGTACCAGAGCCATGGAAGCATCTGTTGGGTAACTCCTCCTATTGATAACGACTCTGATCTTCTCTAAGCATAAGAGAAGGTAGCGTATCATGAGTTTGTGATACTTTTCTGCTTCCCGAGTATTGTTTGAGATAAGACTGTATCTTCGAGCTGATACGTACATCATGGCATTAAATAAGCCTATATCTGTCATAGCGATAGGAATAAAAACTGATCTCATTTTTCTTTGGAACGAGCGCTGGGATTCTTCGGTAATACATTCTGTCCAACCGTTCGGTATGACCCATTCCAGGACTAAAGCACGTGTTAGGATGTCACAAAGGGAATTGAGTAGCAACGCGTACAGAAATTAAATAGGAATAGTTCAGTCTCAGAAAGAGGCCACGGAAAGCAAGTATTGCAAGCTTCCCTGCCGCCATTGCTGATACGAGCGTGCAACTGTTGCTTGGCGCTGATACTGCCCGCTTGGTACAGCGCTACCCTCTCAGTAAGTTCTCGCCGGCGGCGAGCATGAGATTCTTTGGAAACATGCGATCTGATCTGGCTTAGCGCATTCGAATTGTTCAATTGTTGTGGCAGAGTAGCGGTGATGAAGTGCAATGTCGGCTGCTGCACATCAAGAGCGCGAAGAAACTTGGCGTTCTGTTTTTTTGGTTCCGGCAGTTGCTCAGATACTCCTCCAGGGCATGCTGTGGTCCTCATTTCTAATAACGTCTCTGTTGTTTTCTCCATATTCCGAAGTTGGAACTGTTTACAGCGTCGGTGATTTGCAATAATGTGGAGTGTGATGCATGGCTTCGATGCTTCTACAATGGAGACATTCAGTATGAGATGCTTTTTGGGCTTGTAGAGCACGTGAGTCGGAGACATAACACGTTCAGCCCCAGGCATAAGCAGCTCCAAATGCCAAATGTGGAAATAGTCACATCATTGAGCCATCGCAAACTCCAGGGCGAGTAAGCAGCTCCACTCTCCTAATTGGGTAATCATTTCCTTCAGCTATTCTAATTTCCTGGTCTTCACTGGTAAATATAACTTGGACAGCTTCTCTCTGGATTTCCAGCAATCAGAATGAAAATAATTTTACTCATGCGTACAAGTGATTTTATGCTTATTACTTAATCATGTCATCAAACACCCATCGAAAAACAGTACTTATTACAGGGTATGGCGTCGTCAAATAGAAGCTTGTC
The DNA here is from genome assembly GCA_026401215.1 of Trichoderma erinaceum. Classification (NCBI taxonomy): domain Eukaryota; kingdom Fungi; phylum Ascomycota; class Sordariomycetes; order Hypocreales; family Hypocreaceae; genus Trichoderma; species Trichoderma erinaceum. The sequence goes on from JALIRY010000080.1 coordinate 77,752, forward strand.
AACTAATACTAACAGAACATGACTTCCTTCTAGATGCTCAAGCGGAATCGGTGAAGCGTTAGCGAGAGAATTCCAAGCTAGAGGCGAGTTACTAACTCATCAAATACAAGTTGGTGTTTGAAAGGCAAAACGCTTACGCACAATTGTCTATGCACTCTCTCTAGACTACCATGTTCTTGCTACGGCTCGTAGGCTAGAAAGCATATCTCACCTTCGAGAGGCAGGGATGACTACTCTATCTCTTGATGTAACCAAACCAGGGAGTGTTAAGGCAGCTGGGATAGAGGTGGAAAGAATTACGGACGGCAAACTGGACGTTTTGGTCAATAATGCGTAAGTGGAATTGGACCTGATTGATGTTACCACTACAAATAATTGAACTTGGACATGACTAACGTGCGCATAGTGGAATACTTACACGCGGGGCATTAGCCGATGTCTCACCAGAGCATATCTACTCTATATTCAACACAAACGTCTTCGGTATCATGGCTGTCGTATCTGCTCTCTTGCCGTTACTCATCGCCGCCAAAGGCACGATTGTAAACATTTCGTCAGCGTCATCTGTGACACCGTTCCCCTTCAAAGGGCCCTATGCAATGACCAAGGCAGCGCTGAACTCGTATGGTCGTACTCTCGCTATCGAGCTTTCGCCTTTCGACGTGCATGTTTTGACATGCCCTAGTGGCTATATACAGAGCAAATTGGAAGCCAATGGGACGGATCAAGTACCGGAAGACAGCTTGTATAAAGCTATGGCCGGAAAGATGGAATTGGGAGTTCCAGATACGCAGATGGAAGGAACAGAATATGCAAAGCTGATGGTAAACGAAGTGCAAAAAGGACGCGGCTGGGGGTTTGGTCCTTGGAGATTTGGGGCAATGAGGGAATGGTTATGGGTGGGAACAGGAGCATCTCAAGGCTACTGGGCAAGCATGATGGGAGAAGCATTTTTGCAGAGGGGATTTAAAGGAATAATCAACTGGGATGAAGTTACTAGAATTCTAAGAAAAGAGAGGGATCTATAGTAAAAGGCAATGTTTGATACTCGCCTTTTACACGAAGCGGCAAAAATGTATAATTGTCTAGATCTCTATTTTGTTGGATGGCATTCATTCAATTTCGGCCGTTCTGATTTAGCGCGCTGCTTGTAAATGCTAGTGGGCTGGGCTGCTCAAGTTGCTTGAGTGATAACCCAGCGTTTGTTTTCATCCTTGTCGCTTGCATACTGATAAAAAGTGTATAATCCTGTGAATATGCTTTTCATTATCTGATTTAGAAACAGTTTGGTGTAGATACTTTAGGCACCGAAGAAACAGAACATGAGGCATCAGTAAATAACATGTGCCTTGACTCCGCCACTGGTTTCAGTACTCTATGCGTCCAAAGCTTGACTTTTGCACATCCTCCAATAGACTCCATTCTGTTCGAGTAATTCAGAATGACTTCCCTTTTCTAAGATCTCTCCATCGCCAAAGACAAAAATGACATCCGCATTTCTCACAGTAGAAAGTTTGTGTGCTACAACAACCATTGTTCTGCCTTTTGAGGCGCGCTCAAGAGCTTCTTGCACGAGCTTCTCATTCTCAGGATCTAGGGAGCTGGTTGCTTCGTCCAACAATAAAATCTTAGGGCTTCGGATAAGGGCGCGGGCAATAGAAATTCGCTGCTTTTGACCACCAGAGAGTGATACACCACGGGATCCAACAGGAGTACTATATCCCTCGGGCAACGACACAATAAAATCGTGAATAGATGCATCGCGGCAAGCTTGATGAAGTTGTTCATCAGATACCGTGGATGGGTCTACACCTAGAAGGATATTTTCTTTGATTGAACCTAAAATGTGATCCATTAGTTTGGAATATGAAGAGGATTTCAGGCGCCACCAACCATGAAATAACGATGATTCTTGAGAAACTAATGATATCTGCCTGCGATATGCCTTTACACTAAGTCCGGCAATATCTTTTCCGTTGTATAATATCTTTCCTTCCGTAGGATCGTAGAATCTATCCTTGGATTAGCTTTGTTGATAACATTATAATTGGCAGCTTACCTTTCTAAGAGCGATATAATGCTTGTCTTTCCGCAGCCAGACGCTCCAACTAAAGCAGCGAATTGCCCCTTCTCAATTGTCAGGTTCAGTCCTTCAAAGATGGGCACGTCTCGAGTAGGATATTTGAAGTGAATGTTCCGAAGTTCAACTCTAACACCCCCGTCAGATTCCGGTATTTCTCCATTCACTCTAATTTTATCCTGAAAACGAGACTCTCGCATATCTAATATTCTATTTGAGGCAGTTGTGACCTGAGCTGCGCTCGGCCCATAGCTCAAACTTTGTCCGGCAGCTTCTCCCGCGTTCAAGGCAACCATGAATGATACGAAGAATTTAAGTACCGTGAGCTCTCCATCGGCAAGCAAACGACCTCCGTAATACAAAAGCAGAGCTTGGCAGGGTATAGTTGCGCTATCAGATAGGCCAACGAGGAACGTCGCCCATCGGGCTTTTTTTAACGCTGCAGCCACATGATTTTGGCAGAGAGTCTCAAATCGTCTACATATAGTCTCTTCCAAGGTAAAGGCGTTCACAGTCCTAAAAGCAGCAATTGATTCAGAAGCAAACTTAGAGCTTTCAGCGAAAACTTCATTGTTCATTCTCTCAAATTGCAGCTCGTATTTGAATCGAAAGAATGAAGCCACGATGCTGATTGGGAGGACGACACAGCATGAAACCACGGCAAGTTTCCACCCAAAAGCAAACGCTATTGACACAGAGCCGACGATGCTAAAGACGGCAATGTAGACGCTCGCCATACTGGCGCCTAAGAGCTCATCCAATCGCTGTGGATCAGACGCTACACGAGCAACAATAGCGCCTTGAGAATGCTCTTCTTGGTCGAAAAATGCCATCCTCTGCCAGAGAGTTGACTCAAAATATTCCTTCTGATATTTTGAACGGATAATAAGTCCATTTCGTAATGAGGTTGATAACGACCCGAAATAAGAAATGCCAGCTCCTGCAGCAAGCACTCCAAACATGCCACTCCAAAATTCGCTCTCTGATCTTAATTTGGATCCTGTGTAGTTGGAAACATCAATAACATGAGCAAAAAGAAGTGCTTGTACTGGTCCCGTTGCCCCTGCAGAAGCTGTGAAGATGAAAATGAGAATCATGAGATAGTGGCTATCTTTGGACTCATACAGCAGCCGCCCAAAGCTTTTCCAAAAGCTTCGTGATTGCTGCTGAATAGAATTATTTGAGATATCCTCAATGGCCAACTCTGGGTTATCCTTTTGGGGCAAATTGGGCGTCTGCGTATCTTCCTCCGAGTCTCTTTCTATGCTGGTCTCTTTCGTTTCATCCCCGAGGTATATGTTTTGAGCATGTACAAGATTAGAGTAGGTACCATCAGGTATGGCTAAAAGACTCTCGTGAGTCCCAGATTCAACCACACTGCCTTTGCGTAAAACGACTATGCGATCCGCTTTCTGGACTGTTGATAAACGATGCGCAATAGTAATAGTGGTCCGCGACCGAGCAGCTCGATCAAGAGCGGCCTGTACAATCTTTTCGCCTCTTACATCTATTGCGCTTGTTGCTTCATCAAAAATTAGGATATTGGGCTGGCGAACGATTGCCCGGGCGATAGCGATTCGTTGTCGCTGTCCACCAGATAACTTTGTACCTCCATCACCGACGGGTGTTTCATAGCCCTTTTAAACTTTAGCAAGATGACCTTGATACTAAAATAGTTTCTGGAAGCGGAGACTTACCATCGGAAGTTTATTAATAAACTCATCTGCAAATGCTTCTTTACATGCCTGTGTAACCAATTCTCTTTTGTGCTCTTCACAACTACTTTCCCATTCGGTTCCAATAAGGCCATTAACAACATTTGTGTAAATTGTCCCATTGAAGAGGAAGGGCTCTTGTTGAACCAAGCCAATTTGAGATCTCCACCACTTCAGATCTACTTCATCCAAAGAGTAGTCCCCAATAGAGACAGTTCCGCTCGGTTTTATGGCGCCCCCATGATCTTCGGGCACTGGACTAGTCGATTCGTTGAGAGAATACCATTGCTCTATCAGTCCAATGATGGTGCTTTTCCCAGATCCAGAAGGTCCAACGATAGCAGTTGTCTTGCCAGCTTCAATTCGTAGATCTAGGCCGTCTAAAATTTTAATATGTGGTCGACCTGGATAAGCAAATGTGACTTGCTTGAGAGTGATATCTCCTTTGGGATCGACTTCTGGACTTTTCAGTTGACCTTGGCTTGTCTGAGGGGCATCAATTACGTTGAGAAATTGGCCAGCCGCGGCACTTTCTTGAATTAGCCCCTATTACTACATCCACACAACTGGGTGATAGTCGAACCTAGCTTTGCTAAGAGCTAGTAAAGGTGTAGCCACCCGCTCTAAAGAAAAGACGATCATAGTCATCGAAAGCAAAACACTGATGATCGTTAGTTGAGTGGAAACCAAAGCTATCATGGATACACCGTCCTTACACTGTTATTGTTCCAAAGTTATTCAAGTGACCTTCAAGATAAAGTTTCGTACCGAACCAAAATGCAAGACCAAAGCAACCAAAAACGGCGAAAAACTATAACAAATTAGCATGTCAAAATATTGTTGGGGTGTTGGATATATACCGTCAATGAAAATTGAAGAGCGATTAAAGGCGTCATTTTGTTACCATGTCTTCTCATTTCATCTACAAAAAAGGTGTATTTTTGAGCAATGCGGTTTTCAGCACCACACGCCGCGATCATCCGCACGCCAGCCAGAGCATCACTTGCAATTGAAGAAGCGTTTGCGTCAGCCTAGCAGCGAAAGAATCAGTTTAATATCAAAGACTGGTCAACTTTCTTACAAACTGGTTGAACACCTACTTGGCTCATTTGGCCACTTGCTTTCGCGGTAAAGGGCATCAAAATGGACACTGTTAAAATGATAAATGCAACCACTGAAATGACAACGAAAGATAATTTCCAATTGGCATGAAATGCCACAATGAGTGCAGCAATTATGGTGGCATTGTACTCGAAAAAGACTCCTAGCTTCTCGGAAATACCTAGCTGCAGAGTATTACTTGTCGATGTAATGGTGTTTATGGCATAGCCAGGAGACATTGAGTCAAGTGCATGAACACTCTGCCCAAAGAGCTTTTGCAGATAGTGGAGTCGAATGGAAGATGATAGTCGAATGCCTGCCATGCGAAACGAGAACTGCTCTCATGCGTTAGGATATCTAATAGATGAAACTCTTCAATTGGAAACAGAACTTACTTTATTGGCATAATTCAGTACGAGCCGAGCAATGAAGAGAAAGAACATATACAGCCTTCGTTTACTTAGTAGCTTTCAAGCAAAAAGGGACATAATGTAATTTTTTACGTAGAAGGCTTACGATAATCTGTCTATTTGATGTTTTAACCTATTGGCATCGCCGTTGTTAGACGATTGAGAAAAGCCGCTTAGGTTGCCGACAAAGCTTCCTGAATAGTTCGATCTGTGAGTTCACCATAACTTCAGTGACAAGAATTAGCACTTGAGAGTCTTACCGAAAACAACATTCATCAATGGTAAAGTAACTCCCGTCGCGATAGACGAAATAATGCCCACGGCGTAGGCAAGCATGTCAATCTTGGTTGCATAGCTAAAAACACGCTAAACACCATTAGACAAGGCTTTAAGATGGTGGAAAGAGGGCAACAAACGAAATAATCTTTCAATTGGGGCTTCTGCTCTGCCTGTCTCTGTGAGCCATCTTGAATTGGCCCATTGTCAATTGGAACTGCAGCGACTGAAGGCGATACTGTACTGCTAGTAAGCGATGTTTGGCCCTCTTGCTGTTGTCCGGTTGACTTTTCATCCATTTTGTTCAATAATTGCCCATCATAGCGCGACTTCCTACTTGGGAAATAAGGTATGAAGCGTACAAAATCACCCAGAGACGTGTATAGAAGCAGGAGCGCGGCATCAAGTAGCCTATTCCAGGTACCGGCACCTTTCGCAAGAATGTCGGTGCCGAGAGGCTCTCTCCAGTACCCGTTCTAAGTGCCACAAATGGTACCTGACTCCACATGCATCGTTGCATTTCGAACTTCCAGCCAAGCTCCTCGGGGCGATTATGCACTCACGGATGGGGGCCACTACTAACCGGGTCTCGTCCCGTGCCGATTTCCACTGATGCTGACTCGTATTCGACTTGTCATAGCACTAGTACCACTGAAGTAAAAAGCAATGCTGATCTGCATATGAGCTTTTTGGATTACTACGTATTAATTCGTACGCACATGAACTCCGCGTGCGACCATGTTCCGAGCTAGATACAGTGAGCGATAGAGCCAGTAGTTCCAAACCCCTGACGAACCGAGCTCATATCGTGACCTATTTCATAATTTATCAAGCGTAGAAGCGTAGCATTCCCATTTATGAGCTGATTCTTCTACACAGTGCCTTAGTCTAATACCTATTCATCTTCACCCGCAGCCACACGGCCCACACAGCACATGTATGAATTACTCTACAGTATTCCCAGCTACTGGGTGAATCTCCACGATCAGCGCACTAACATCTTATCTCCTGTTTGGTAACACTCCGTAATTGCAATAAGTGATAGGTAATAAAGGATTAGAATTAATAATGGCTTCGCTATTACCCGTGTAGGTTATCCGCTATAGATCGACCGCTGGTCTACGGCTTAAAGCGTCTGCGGTACGTCAAGTATTGAGCTATGAATCTTTGCTCCATCAAGTGTGTATCCAAGATTGGAGCGACGGAAACAATCTTCGCACTGGTCTCTTTAGGGCATGGGACGGCAATCTATTTTCCTGGCAATCATTTTGGATCACAGCATGCTTTAGAAGCGACTATCGTTTCAGGGGATAATTCTATAATCTGAAAATATCGTGTTATCTTTTCTTACTGAACAAGGCCTTTCAGGGGCTCTAAAAGCCCCAATTTCAAGGTGATCTCACCCCGCTCCAGAACCATGGGGATCAGATCTCTCGTTTGGTCATAGTGTATGCTACCATACCTCAGATAGGATGCAAATGTTCCCTCACCATGATCAGCGTCTTCAAACTCCTCTTTATCCCAGAGCTCTGCCAAGCACACTAACTTAGGATTCTTAGGTCCGCGGCTCACCTTGATTGCAGATTGATTTGCAAATGCATCGCGCACATAAGCGTTTGCTTTCTGCCAAACCTCGTCTTTAGGGCCATCAAGGCGTGTTCTCAAGAGATCATTTTGCTCAGTTCCAGACCATTGTGTAAGCGGTTGCAGGGCAAATAACTCTTGCATCGCAGGCGCAAGGAAAATCTTGTTTGCAAAATACTCTGCGCCATCAAATCCATCATTAGGATCGCTTAGACCCCTCAGCCTCTCAAGGCAAAGAAAGTGCGCAAGATAATCCAGCATGACATCCACTGCAGTAATCATCTCTGGATCTTCAATCACCCTGTCAGATGGCGTTTCTATAGCCTTTATGTGAGCTAGTAAGGGATGTTTATGGAATCCGGTTGCGTTTGTCGTATTCGGGCCCCAGAGGCTGAGATAAATGTCATGCCATCTTTTAATGAATAGATTTCCAGATTGGCAAACGAGAAATCCGTTAAGCATTGTGTAATATTTTTCACGGAACTCGACGGCAAAGCCACCTAGCTCACATGGTGAAGCCGGATCGATAATGCGATTCCACCATATATCGTCCAGGTGTCGAAACAGAAGTGTGCCGACATCCATCCACGCACCGCCATACTTCCAGAGGAGAGGCAAACGGACCAGGTCCCCTTGGTGAGGCCCCACGAATAAACCATCCATGGTCCCATTATTAAAAGCTTCTGGGAAGAATGATGACTCGACGAAATGCTTGACGTGTGTTTCTGACTCAGGAACGGCGTCCAGAACGTGAACTGTCCACTCCGGGCCAAGCTTTCGGACCCAATTGATTACGTTTCGCTGCGCCCATGGCTGCATGGCTTTCCAACCTTTATTCCAAAATGTCCATACGTTTTTTTGAGACGTAACGGCGTGTCTCTTTTGTAACCATGACTCTATTTCTTGGTCGGAACGCTGATCAAGTTTTTCCGAGGCTATCAATCTGACACCCGGGGGTAACTCAAGCTGTGCCATATACGCCTCTTCCGTGGAAGAGCCAGTATCATTTGCTCTAGCATCCATCTTAGCGCCGAGTAGCAAAAACAGGTATAGGGTTGTCAAAAAATATGAATTCTATATTATGAAGGAAGATGGGATGCAAAAGCTAAAGGGGACTTGGACGTGGAGAAAAATGCCAACATAATCACTCTCGGGCGTCTTGGTCTACAACTTTAAGCTTGATTGAGATTATTGTCAAACGTATCGGAATTGAACTCGGTAACGTTTCTTTGGCTGTGGATCTTGCAATGCGCGTACTACTGCATCATCCTTGAAGCTAGCTAGCTGCGTCGTATTCGACCGAGCTTCTCCAACGCGGGGGTAAGCCCGGAATATTGAAACCGCCTATTGTCTTTATATACTGTATACCTATTCCTTTGAAAGGTTAGGCGGTAGCCCTGTCTTTTTACTAGCTATAGCAAGCTAGTTACTTAGTAGTATATACGGATGCTCGTACATAGATAGCGGTGGGGCCAGATTATATAGCAACAATACCTACTGGTGGATACAGTCTTATTTATTCCGTAGGAAGTGCATATATGTAGGTACTATATCTTACCCTACCATGATGCAATCCAAAAGCGCTTACTTTGGCAGCTGCTGCTGCAAGGGGTGTTGCTTTAATATGCTTGATGGATTCTTTTTCTGCTTACTCGTAGTTGAATTATGAGCGTCCATAATGTCTTCCTAGATAAACAAGCAGCTATAAAGGTATAACGATATAGGTAGTGTTTACATTGCCGTCTGGACTACCTTGAGTAATGTGATGTAGGACAATACTTGTAGCTATCGTAACCTCTAAGTACCAGCATATGAGGCATGGAGTGCATGCAATCAGTTATACATGGTAACTCTCAAAAAGGAGATATTTGCACATACCTACCCTACCCTATTTGCCTTCTTACACGTGCTAATAGTATTCCAGTCAAAAAGTAGCGCGTATAGCCGTAGTTCATGGTACATATTGTAATCTTGGTTCTTATTGGGCAACCGAATATTGACCCCGGCAAAGGATTCCGCCACACCCTTGTGTTCTACTCTAATTCATGCGAGCCAATATCGCGTACAGTAGATTGTCTACTGTTTTCTCGCGCGGAGTATTTGAAAAGAAGCAATGGAGAGCACAGTGAAGATATATTACCTTCTACATTTGCTGTGTCTGCTAGGGTGTTTAAACTCGTACCCAATAGTTTCATTTTACATAATCATAATCACGTAGATACACTTCAAAGCGAGATATCCGGTCAGCAAAAATGTAATCATCGCGCTTACATGCCTGTGAACATGGATTGGGTGTTGTGATTATAGTATTCTAGTAGTAGTGGTGCATCCTATTAACCCTTTAGGGGCCGGGTTCTTTCATTATGCCATGTCCACCCATTTCTTAGGCTGATCCTAAATGAATCGAGAGGAGCTCCCTGCTTGATCCGAACAAGGATGCAAAGGACGCAACGTGCCAAAGATCGATAGTCTTTAGGATTGTCGGTTATTTAGTAAATCAACTAATATGGTTACCCGAAGTTAGTGGCGGTCAATATGTCACAGGCACTGGTGTGCTACCAGATTACGCTGAAAATGTATATGATCTATTAGTTAGTCGAATTACCCAAGGGAAAGTGGGAGCAATTTGCGGTAAATAATCAGATTACCTTTTCAATTCGCCCCAATTCACTTAACGGAACATATCCGTCACTTAGCATTCATACCACAAAGCTCTATACCTCTTATCATATCATGGCGGGCAATAAAGATTTACACAAAATTTGGAAGTGGAATGCCATTGTTCCGACATCGATCCCGATATGCATACACGATATTATTTCGAAAATAGCTCGGAAGCAGCCGAATGAGCCAGCTGTTTGTGCATGGGATGGGGAGTTGACGTATGGGGAGTTGGACGAGCTCTCAACGGGCCTGGCATGCCAGCTGAACGCCCTCGGCCTTGGACAGGGGATTGTTCCTCTCTGCTTTGAAAAGTCTGTATGGATGCCTGTGGCCATGCTTGCAGTTTTCAAGGCTGGAGGCGCATGCGTTGCACTTGATGTGACCCTACCAGAAGAGCGGCTCCGAGGGATTGTAAAGCAAGTCCAGCCAAAAGTCATCCTTTCATCATTCCCAAACAGGATTAAAGCCTCCCGAATAGCTGGAAATAACATCCCGCTTAAAGTGGTCGATAAATCCAGCATTCTCAATAGCGATCTCACACAAACGGGTTCTGGAATGGACAATAACCCAAAATTGCCGGCCGTAAATCCTTCGGATCTACTCTATGTAGTCTTTACATCGGGCAGCACTGGGGTGCCGAAAGGAGCAAGAATAAGCCACCAAAACATTGCCAGTGCCTTGCACTATCAGAGCGAAAAATTGTGCTTCACTTCAACAAGCCGAGTATTAGATTTCGCCTCCTATGCCTTTGACATAGCTTGGTTCAACTTCATCTTCACACTATGCTGTGGAGGCTGCCTATGTATAGGGTCACATGAAGAGATGCGCAATGACCCGGCGGCTTGTATACAACGATATAGAGTCAATTTTGCCCATCTGACACCTTCTCTGACACATATCGTTTCATCACAAGCTTTATCTCAGCTAGATATTCTAGTAACTAGTGGAGAGATTCTGACTGCCTCTCATGCGGAGAAGATCTCACTTCCTAAGAAAATCATTAATGCTTACGGTCCCGCGGAGTGCACTCCGCATGCTACCGCTTCAGTCATTCAAAAACACGAGATGCTGCATCCGCCAATTGGCAAAGGCTATGGTGCATGCACTTGGGTGGTAGACTTGACTGATGAGAGTCGACTGGTGCCTATAGGAGAAGAAGGCGAGTTGTGGCTCGAAGGCCCGCTCGTAGGTGAAGGATATCTCAACGATGAAGAGAAGACCTCATCTGTCTTCGTAATAAATCCGCCATGGCTTCTGAGCGGTGCGCCGTCGAAGGCCGGCCGTCATGGCCGTTTGTATAAGACTGGTGACATTGTGCGACAGAATGAAGATGGTACATTTCTGTTCATCCGCAGAAAAGATGCCCAAGTAAAGATCAACGGCCAGCGGGTAGAGCTTGGTGAAGTGGAATATCATGTCAGACGTTTACTACGCGGAAGCTCCCAGCTAGTGGCGGAGGTGATAAATCCACAGAATTCCAGCAGTGCTATTCTTGTCATTTTTATCTGCATCGATGAATTTGAAAGCAAAGATAAAGACGCTCTTAAGGCATCTGTGGCAACTCTAACGCAGGGAGTAGACGGACTCCTTGCTCAATTAGTGCCATCATACATGATACCCTCGGCATATATTCCATTAAAAGATATTCCAATGACAGCAACAGGGAAAACAGATCGGAAAGTCTTGCATGAGACTGGCAGCAGTTTTACGACTGTTGAACTGGCAGCGCTTCATCCCACACGACAGACCGAATTTCAAGCGCCTAAAACTGAGGCTGAAGAGAAGATGCAAAGCTGGTGCGCCACAGTGCTGGGAATTGAAGCCTCTGCAATTAGCCTAGATGATAACTTCCTTCACATTGGCGGCGACTCTATCCAAGCCATGAAGCTTGTTGGAATTGCGCGCCAGGAGGGATTGGTTCTAACAGTAGCCGATATATTTACAAACCCTCGCCTATTTGATCTTGCTCGGCTCATGCACAATTCGAATCACGATTCTACATCGGCCAATGTACAAGTGGCCCCTTTCTCTCTCCTTGGAGATGGGGTAAACTCAGTGGATGCCCGGCAGCAAGTCGCGTCCCTCTGTGGGCTTGATGCTGCTCATATCCAAGACATCATACCCTGCACCCCGTTGCAAGAAGGGCTGCTTGCAATGACAGTAAAGCGGCCAGGTGATTATATATCGGAAAGACATTTCACACTTCGCCCAGGACTAGACATAGATAGGTTCAAAAAGGCATGCGAGGATACTGTCGCCAACCTTCCCATCCTCCGAACGCGAATCTTTGACTTGCCTGGTATAGGGCTTGTACAAGCGATTCTAAATGAGACTATCTCATGGGACTCAACTTACAATGATGGTTCTGATGCATCAAGCAGGTCCATGGCGCTTGGCGATAAGCTGAATCAATTTTATTTGGGTGTTGATTGTGGCCTTGGAACGGACTTTAAGTGGAAAATGCATCATGCACTCTATGATGGATGGTCGGTGCCTCTGATGTTAGATGCCATTGAAAAGGCATACCAAGGAGGAACAGTCGAAAACGTGCCGTTTCAGAGATTCATTCACTACATCCAAAATATAGACAAGAAAGCAGCTTTTGATCACTGGAATAAGTACTATCAGATGTCGCAAGCCACAATTTTCCCAGCCACTCCTTCGCCAGCATATACACCGAATGTTGACGGAGTCATTGAACATCGCTTCACAAACATAGCCTGGACGAAAACAGAGATCACTGCTTCTACTGCCATTCGAACGGCCTGGGCAATGCTTCAAGGGGCTTATACAGGCTCAAATGACGTTGCTTTTGGTACCACTGTCACCGGTCGGCAGGCAGCGGTTTTGGGCATCGAAAAAATGGTAGCACCTGCGATCGCTACCGTCCCTGTTCGAGTTTTTTGGGAGCCAAATCAGACTATGAATGAGCTATTGCAGTTAGTTCAGCAGCAGTCAATAGACGGAATCCCATACGAACAAATTGGCCTGCGGGAAATCCGTAAGGTTAGCCAAGATGCAGAACACGGCTGTAATTTCCAAACTCTCCTCGTAGTGCAGCCGCCTGGACTGGTTACAGATCAGAGTGAAATTTTCGAATTAGTATCCGAGCACATAGGCGCATTAGAGGGTTTCAATACATATGCTTTGCAGCTTGTATGCACTCTCTTAGAAGATGGTTTGCATTTGAGCATCAGCTTTGACTCGTCCCTTATCAACAGCATAGAAATAGGAAGGATTGTCAAGCAATTTGAGCATATAGTAAGGATGATTTGCGATGAAGAATTACGAGCAAGGAAGCTGCACGAAGTCAACATCCTTAGCAATGATGACTTGCAAGAGATTTGGTATTGGAATGCGCGCCTGCCAGAAACGGTAGACGGTCTCATTCACAAAAGTATCGAGAAAATGGCAAACCAGCAACCAAACTCGATTGCGATACGGGCTTGGGATGGAGTTTTAACCTACGCGGAGCTGGACTCGATTGCATCAAGATGTGCACTACACCTTGCAAAGAAAGGGGTGCATGCAAACGTGGTCGTTCCTTTATGCTTCGAAAAGTCCATGTGGACAGCAGTCGCAATGCTTTCAGTGATGAAAGCTGGTGCAGCTTCATTATTACTTGACATCAATCAGCCGGAAGAACGACTGCGGACGATAATACGGCAAGTTAACCCGCATACAATCCTCTCATCAACCGATAATGCAGCTTTGGCCACTCGATTGAGCGATACGCCTGTTGAGGTAGAAGTCATAAGCAAAACAGCAATAGATGCCTTGAGTGGTGATTCGCACGCAATTTCGCAAATTTTTATGAGAGATATTATGGTGTCGCAGTCGCCGCTGGATCTATTGTATGTTGTCTTCACGTCCGGCAGCACTGGTACCCCCAAAGGAGTCAAGATTTCGCATCAGAACTTTTCAAGTGCTGTAAAACACCAACAAACTGAGCTCGGCTTTGATTCATCGAGTCAGGTTCTCGATTTTGCCTCTTACGCCTTTGATATGGCATGGTCGAACTTTATATTCACGCTGTGTACTGGCGGCTGTCTTTGCATCGGATCACAGGACGAAATGCGAGACGACCTCGCAGGTTGCTTGCAAAGATATCAGATCACTTTCATTCAGTTGACCCCCTCGCTTGCCAGGACCATCGACTCTGCACTTCTTTCGCGCTTGGATGTTCTCCTTTTGGCTGGAGAAGGGCTCTCTATGACAGACGTTGATCACGCCTCTGTTGCGAAAAAGCTTCTGAACGCGTACGGCCCGGCAGAATGTTCGGTATGCGGAACAGCGTCAAATCTGAAAACTCATACACGAGGTCCGCCGCCAATAGGAAGGGGGATCGGTCAGTGTACATGGGTAGTAGATCCAGAAGACGAAACAAAACTTGTCCCTATTGGCGTCGAAGGTGAATTATGGTTGGAAGGCCCGCTAGTCGGTCAAGGCTATCTTCATAACGAGGAGCAAACAGCGGCCGCGTTTATTCAAGACCCCTCCTGGCTTGTAAGAGGATCGCGGGCTACGCCGGGCAGAAAAGGACGTCTTTACAAGACAGGAGATCTTGTGCGGTATACTCCCGATGGCGCGCTTATTTTTACTGGGCGCAAGGACAGTCAAGTGAAAATCAGGGGACAAAGAATTGAGCTCGGCGAAGTGGAGTATCATATTGCTAAGCTACTACCCAGTGAATATGGCAGCGTACAGATCAAAGCTGAAGTGATTGTCCCTCTCGATGGAAATGGCGAGATAATGGTATTGTTTGTTTGCGCTTCTGGGGTCAAGGATGACACCACCACCAACGAGCTCATCGTTCAGCAAATCAAGAGGGATGTCAATCAGCATTTGACTGAGATACTCCCATCATATATGGTCCCCTCAGCTTTTGTGCCAATTGCAACTTTACCTTTGACTCCCACAGGCAAGATTGATAGAAAAGTCTTGAAGAGAATTGGTAGCGAGATAACCTTGAAAACGCTGTTAGAGTTTCAATCAAACTCACAAGCTGAGAGAAAGCTGCCTACTACGGAAGCTGAAGAGCAGATGTGCAACTTGTGGGCGACTGTCCTGGGCATCAATTCTGAAGAAATCAGCACAGACGATAGCTTCTTACGTATTGGCGGCGACTCAATTCAGGCTATGAGATTAGTTGCCATAGCGAGAAGCTCGGGGCTACTGTTCTCAGTAGAAGATATCTTCAAACAACCACGACTTAGTGATCTTTCGAAGATGACAAAGCTCAGAAGCATCACCAATACTGATTCTTCAATGGACGAAAAGGTTCAGCCTTTTTCTCTTCTGCAATCAAACGTTGATATAGAAGCGGCCATACAGCTAGCGGCATCTCTTTGCGCTATCCAGCCTGAGCAAGTCCAGGACATCTTCCCGTGTTCGCCACTGCAGGAAGGATTAATAGCAATGACCGAGAAACAAGCGGGACAATACATCTTATGCAGCGAATTCAAGCTGCCTAAGTCGATAGATCACAGTATTCTCAGAAAAGTATTTGAGGAGATGGCTACCAATATTCCTATCCTACGAACTCGAGTCGTGTACCTACCCAGCCAAGGCTTTGTCCAGGTCATTGTTGACGAGCCAGCGCAGTTGACTGAACAACAGTTAGACGATAAAATGGGACTTGGTACAAGACTCAATACTATTAGTATTACTACCAAGCACGACGGTACGACTACTTTTACCTGGTCAATTCACCACGCCTTATACGACGGGTGGTCATTTCACCTCCTGTTAGACACACTTGAGGGATTATTGTCTCGAAATGAACGACGTCCTTGGCCACTTTCATTTCAGCCGTTCATTCGTCATATCCAAAATATTGACGTTGCAGCATCTCGAAAGTACTGGCAAACGCATTTCCAAGGATGCGAGGCGGCTATATTTCCGGTATGTCCTTCTCCATCTTATGTTCCTCGAGTGGACAGCATATTGCAACATGAGATTACGAATTTGTCATGGCCATCAAATGATATTACACCTTCTACTGTTGTACGCACCGCATGGTCTCTTTTACAGTCCACATATACAACAGTCGATGATATTGTCTTTGGAGTAACAGTTGCAGGCAGGCAGGCAGCATTGATAGGAATTGAGAGAGTAGCTGGACCGACAATTGCAACTGTGCCCGTACGGGTTATAATAGATCGCAGTCTGCAAGTTGAACAACAGCTTCAAAAGATACAGACACAGGCGGCTGAATCTATGTTGTACGAGCATTTTGGTCTTCAAAATATTCGAAACATTAGCCAAGAGGCGGAACTGGGTTGCAGCTTCCAGACATTGCTTGTGATACAGCCAGCGGAATTGAACACTCTTCGGCATACAACCTTCAAGCCTATCTCACCTCAAGCAAAAACTGAACTTAAAGATCAAGCAGATGTATTCTCTACCTACGCCTTGGAATTGATCTTTGGCCTTAACGATTCGGGAGTATCAATCACCTTGAATTTTGACTCCGCAGTGATTGGAGCTGAGCGAATACAGAGGATTAGTGAACAATTTGAGCATTTTATGCGACTACTTTGTTCTGAAGATCGTCGTCAAACAATAATTGGCGATCTTGAAGTCGCCTGTAAGCAGGACCTTCAAGATATTTGGGCGTTGAATAGCGCCGTTCCCGATGCTGTGGAGCTATGCATACACAATATAATTGCAGAGACTGCGGAAAGACAACCATCTGAACCAGCAATATGCGCCTGGGATGGCGAAATTTCCTATAAAGAGCTGGATGAGCTTTCAACACGCTTATCCAGCCGACTGATACAGCTTGGAGTTGGTCGGAATGTATCAGTACCACTGCTCTTTGAGAAATCGATGTTCATGCCGCTTGCCATGTTATCTGTTATGAAAGCCGGCGGCTGCTGCGTTGCCATGGACATAAACCAGCCTGAAGAACGATTGAGGGCTATTATCAGCCAGATTAGACCGAAATTAATCCTCTCATCCACTCAGAATGGGCCAATGGCTTCTCATCTTAGTGAAACTGCCCATATTGAAGTTGTAAGCAAGTCTGCGTTAGAGGCATTGCATATGGGTCATGTTGGAACAGCGGCTCAATCTCCTGCGCTGGCTGTAAGGCCCTCTGATTTGCTTTATATAGTTTTCACGTCTGGCAGTACCGGCATCCCCAAGGGAGCGCAGATCTCTCACCAGAATTTTGCCAGCGCTATTAGGCACCAGAGCTATCACCTTGGATTTACTCCAGAAAGCAGAGTGCTTGACTTTGCATCTTACGCTTTTGACATGGCGTGGTCCAATTTCCTTTTCACCTTATGTATAGGAGGATGTCTTTGCATTGGCTCTTATAATGAGATGCAAGATGATCTCGCAGGCTGTTTACAGCGGTACAACATCTCTTTTGCTCAACTCACGCCTTCACTTGCGCGTACAGTTGATGTGGAAGTATTATCTGCCCTAGATACCCTGATCCTAGCTGGTGAAGGCTTACAGGCTTCCGATATCGAGCGTTGCAGTAAGGTCCGCAATGTCATTAATGCCTATGGCCCTGCAGAATGTAGCGTCTGTGCTACAGCGGCAAATCTTAGGCACAATAATTCAGGCTTGCCGATTATTGGGAAAGGAGTTGGGCAATGTACATGGATCGTTGATCCTAATAATCCAAACCTCCTTATGCCTTTCGGTGTTGAGGGAGAGTTATGGTTAGAAGGCCCATTAGTGGGCCTCGGATATCTCGATGATGAGCGAACAGCAAATGCATTCGTCAATAACCCGCCGTGGCTATTGAACGGAGCATCAGGGCACATTGGTAGGCAAGGTCGCCTCTACAAAACTGGTGACTTGGTGCGATACAACTCTGACAGTTCATTGATCTTTGTCGGCCGTAAGGATTCGCAAGCCAAGATTCGTGGCCAACGTTTGGAGCTTGGTGAAGTTGAGGTCCACATCCAGAGGCAATTGCAAGAATATCGAGACTTGCAAGTTGTGGCTGAGATTGTAACGCCGCGCGATGGCTCAAACCAAATACTGATTGCATTCCTTATGATAGGAACTGAGAATGTAGAAGGAAAGATTATTGGCGAATTAGCGAAACTGCAAAGCGCTCTTGGTAATACCATCCCTTCCTATATGATTCCATCAGCGTTTATTCCATTGAGTACTTTCCCAATGACTACAACTGGAAAGACGGACAGAAAAAAGCTTCGCGAGATTGGAGGCAACAGGACAATAGAAGAATTATTCGCTTTTGGCCAACAAGCAGAGAAACAAAAGCGGGAACCACGCACATCGACGGAAAAGAAAATGCAACATCTATGGGCAGAGATACTTGAGATTAGTAGTTCTCAGATTGGTCTTGACGATAGCTTTCTTCGCATTGGTGATTCGATTCAAGCTATCAAACTCGTCAGGGCAGCAAGAGAAGGAGGCTTATCCATTACAGTTGCCGACATTTTCAAGCATCCTCAGCTTTGGGAGCTTGCTCAAGTGGCAACAACTGTAGAGTGCGCCGATTCAGAGGACCAAATATTGCCATTCTCCTTGCTCAACGTGGGGCTCAGCGAGGACGAAATCCGACGCGCTGTAGCAGCATTATGCGGGGTGGAATCAGCTCAAATCCAGGATTTATTCCCCTGTACGCCACTACAAGAGGGGCTTCTAGCTTTAACCGAAAAGGACTTCGGCCACTATATCTCTCAAAACGAGTACACGTTGCCACCAGGAACAGACACCGAAAGATTTAAGGATGCATGCGAGACTGTTTTTGATGTATTTCCCATCCTACGAACTCGTATCGTGGATTTGCCTGGCAAAGGGCTGGTACAAGTAGTCATCGACGAAACCATTGAGTGGCAGACCAATGAAGCGGGAAGTACTGGGCTCGGCAGAAAGCTCACGCAGTTTCGTCTAACTGTAGACGAAGATTTTTCCGTTCGTTTTTCGTGGAAGATTCACCATGCTCTTTATGATGGCTGGACATTTCCCCTCCTGCTCAACGCCATCTCCAGTGCGTATGAAGGCAAAACGCAATTCTCATCCACCCCCTACCAAGCGTTCATTCGCCACCTCCAGAAAATAGACCGAGGGGCAGCACGCGATTTCTGGCACACTCAGTTCAAAGGCATTCGTTCATCACCTTTCCCGCCCCGCCCTTCAGTGCAGAAGCCGCGAGTTGCTGCTGTTATTGATTGGGATATCATCGATATCCAGTGGCCTAAGACTGATATCACAGCGTCTACAGCTATTCGCGCGGCCTGGGCTCTCGTGCAAGGCTCCCGCACCGGATCAAGAGACGTTTTGTTCGGTACTATTGCTCTTGGTCGACAGCTTCCAGTGACCGGCATTGAACAGATAGCAGGACCAACTATTGCGACAATTCCTGTGCGGATAGTTCTAAAACCCAGTACACAGACGGTTGGAGAATTCCTTCAGGAAGTCCAACAGCAGGCAATAAACTCTCTGCCTTACGAGCAAATCGGCCTCCAAGAAATCCGCCGAGTGAGCCAGGAATCGGAGTATGCCTGCGGCTTTTCCACTTTACTTGTTATCCAGCCAGAAGGCCAAAGTCAACCACCGACGAAGCTATTTGAAACGACATCCGATGATGATGCTTGGTTAAGAAATCTTAGCACATATCCTCTGCTCATCATTTGTGGGCTTAAAGATCAAGGCATTAACATACGCCTTAGCTTCGATTCAACGATCGTAGAGACTGACCATGTGCAGAGGATAGCAGAGCAATTCGAACATGTCTTGCGGCTGATATGCTCCAAAGAGCGAACACAAATCAAACTTGATAGCATTGATCTCACGACTAAACAAGATCTACAAGATATCTGGAAGTGGAACGCAACGGTTCCCGAGATGTTGGATGCATGTGTGCACGATCTCATCTCTGAAACTATAGCTAAACACCCAACTTCTTTGGCAGTTGATGCATGGGACGGGACTCTGACATATCAAGAGCTTGACCACTTCTCTAATCAGGTAGCAATCCAGCTCATCAAAGCTGGAATTGAGCCAAATATGCCCGTGCCTCTATTGTTTGAGAAGAGCGTGTGGATGCCTGTAAGCATCCTTGGTGTTATGAAAGCGGGAGCAACCTCAGTTGCGATGGACAGCAGCCAGCCAGAAGAGAGACTGAAAGTCATCATTCGCCAAGTCCAACCAAAGGTTATACTATCATCGGCTTTGAACGCAACACTAGCCTCTCATCTAAGTGAAACGGAAATGCAAGTACATATCGTCTGCAAAAAAACCATTAAACTTTCACGTACTACAGCAGAAAGTACTTCAGACTTGCGAATGCTGAAAGACTTGGGCCACCCATCACATTCTTTATACATCATATTTACTTCAGGCAGCACAGGTGTACCCAAGGGCGCGAGAGTGTCGCATAAAAGCTTTGCAAGCGCCATGAAACACCAAATGAGTGTGTTTGGTTTCAACTCAACAAGCCGCGTCATTGACTTTGCTTCCTATGCCTTTGACATGTTATGGACAAACTATCTCTTTACCTTTTACGCAGGGGGATGCCTTTGTATTTGGCCAAAGAGCGAATTGCAGAATGATCTTGCTGGCTGTCTGCAAAAACTCCAAATCTCATACGCATTCCTCACACCTTCGCTTGCAAGGACTATTGAACCATCAGTCCTTTCCCAACTAGATGTTCTGGCCTTTGGTGGAGAGGGACTGCTACTTTCTGACGTTACCCGATGTGCCGATGTAGATAGAATCGTGAATATCTACGGTCCTTCAGAGTGCACTCCCTGCAGCACAGCGGCAGTTATCACTGACTGCACAACGACGCCCCAGATTGGCAAGGGGCAGGGACAATGTACTTGGATTGTCGATCCAGAAAGCGGTCAACATTTAGTTCCTATTGGAGTTGAAGGAGAACTCTGGCTTGAAGGTCCTCTAGTCGGCCAAGGGTATCTTGATGACAGACAAACACTAGCGACATATGATGATGATCCAGCCTGGTTACTAAAAGGAGTATCCGGTATATCTGGTCGACGAGGACGACTTTACAAGACTGGTGATCTGGTGCGCTATGATTCAGATGGTACGCTAATATTTTGTGGCCGCAAAGATTCTCAAGTCAAGATAAGAGGCCAGCGAGTTGAACTCAGTGAAGTGGAACACCATGCGCGCCAGCACCTTCCCCATAACGGCGAGGATGTACGCGTTATTGCAGAGGTAATAGTTCCCAAATGCAGTGACAATGCTCTCTTGGTCATGTTCATCTCTCTTCCAGGCTTTAATATGGAAGTAGGAACTGATGAAAAGCTAAAAGTCGAGGTTTCAGCTTTGGCAGAGCCGTTACAAGAGCAACTATCCAATAAAATACCATCATACATGGTCCCATCAGCGTTTGTCCCTGTCCCAGCGATGCCTATGACGGGGACTGGAAAGACGGATAGAAAGGCGCTGCGAGATATTGCTAGTAAGCTAACTCTAGAGGAGCTTGCGGCAATGCGGCCACAAAGGCAAAAGTCGTATAGAGGGCCCTGGTCGGCATCAGAAAAGAGGCTCCAGGCTCTATGGTCAATTGTCCTTGGAATTGAAGCTTCAACTATCAGTGCAGATGACAGCTTTCTCAGAATCGGAGGAGACTCGATCCAAGCAATGCGACTTGTTGCAGCGGCCAGGGAACAAGGCTTAGCTTTGACAGTAATGGATATTTTCGAGCACCCAGAGCTATCCGACTTGGCACAATTGATGAAAGGAGAGGACGGTATGATCACCGCAGATGTCGCGCCTTTCTCACTTCTCCGTCACAGCATCAGTCATTCCACTCTCACGCAGCAGGCAGCGTCTCTGTGCGACGTGCAGGTTACACAGATTCAAGACATATTCCCGTGCACGCCGTTGCAAGAGGGGCTTCTAGCTATGACCGAAAAACACGCTGGAGACTATATCTCCCAAAATGTCTACAATTTGGAGCCAGAAATAAATACAGGCAGGTTTAAGACTGCTTGTGAGCGTGTGTTTGATTCCTTTCCCATCCTTCGAACACGAATCATCGACCTACCGGAAGAAGGGCTTGTGCAGGTAGTAGTTGACGAACGTATACAATGGAATCTACAACAGGATCATATAGGCCTCGGCACGAAGCTCAGTTCATTTGGATTAAAATTCGATGGTACAATTACGCAATTTTCATTGACAATTCACCATGCTCTATACGACGGATGGTTATTCACCATGGTGTTGGATGCAATCCAGAATGCGTATAATGGACGAGACAATCCAACAACAGTCCCATTTCAGAAATATATTCAATACATCCAAGACACGGATAGTTCTGCCGCAACTCGTTTCTGGCAGCATCAATTTGAGGGGTCTCATCCAGCCATTTTTCCTCACCTGTCATCCTTAGCGCATATGCCGCGAGCAGATACTCTCCTTCGACACGAAGTTGCACATTTAAGTTTTCCCAAAACAGATATCACAGCTTCCACTGCAATTAAGGCTGCTTGGGCTTTAGTTCAAGGAACCTTAACTAATTCGGATGATGTCGTGTTTGGCACTACGGTAACAGGAAGACAAATACCCGTCGCGGGCGTGGAGCAAATTGCGGCACCTCTCATCGCTACAGTGCCAGTGCGCGCCACTCTAGATTCGAATGTCCACGTATCACGTCTTTTAGAAGATATACAGCGACAATCGATTGAGTCCATACCATATGAGCACATTGGCCTTCAAGAGATACGAAAGGTCAGTCCTGAAGCGCAGCAAGGGTGTGACTTCCAAACGTTGCTTGTCATTCAGCCTTCGGAAATAGAGCATATTCCAAACGCAGTCTTCAAGTCTGTTAACATTACTGAACGAGAGAGTAGCCAAGCCAGTGCATTTTCTACATATGCACTAGAACTGGTTTGCGTCCTACAGCATGAAGGCCTTGCTCTGCTATTAAGCTTTGATTCAAGAATAGTCCAACCTCAAGAGGCTAAGCGAATAGTGAATCAATTTGAGCACATGTTGCGCCTAGTATGCGCTCCCAGCCAGCAAGGATTAGGCTTGAACGAGATTCAAATTGCCAGTGAGCAGGACATAGAAGATATTTGGAAGTGGAACGCCGATATTCCACCTCCGAATGAGATGTGTGTTCATAACCTATTAGCTCAAACGGCACGCAAACAGCCCAATGCGCCGGCCATCCATGCCTGGGATGGACAGCTTTCATACGGAGAGCTTGAGGTGCTGTCATCGGGATTAGCAGCGCACCTAATGAGAGAAGGCCTTAAACCTGGCGTTGTAGTACCTCTTTGCTTAGAGAAATCTGTCCTCATGCCTGTTGCTATGCTCGCAGTCATGAAGCTTGGGGCTGCTTCTGTTGCTCTAGATGTCAATCAGCCAACGAATCGGCTACGAAGCATAGTGCAGCAAGTTCAATCCAACGTCATCCTTGCATCTGCTTCAAGTAAAGACGTTGCTTTAGAGCTAGCCGACCCATCTACTAAAGTAGAGATCATCAGCACAGCCTTCTTGAACGACTTGATGGAAGCTGAAACTTCTCAGACTCGACGCTTAGAACATGTGGCTATCCAACCCTCTGATCTGTTATATGCTGTATTTACGTCAGGCAGCACGGGCATGCCAAAAGGTGTCTTAATATCCCACCAGAATATTGCATCTACTCTAATAGAAGACGTACAGACCCTCGGCTTCAAGCCTGGCGGAAGAGTCCTCGATTTCGCCTCTTATGCTTTCGACATGTCTTGGTTCAACTTTTTATTCACTCTTTATACTGGTGGATGCCTCTGTATTGGCTCACTAGAAGAGATGCACAACGATCTTGCTACTTGCATTCAGAAATACAACGTTAGCTATATCCAGCTAACCCCATCTCTTGCAAGATCACTTGCCTTACAAAGCCTGTCAAATGTTGATGTTCTAGCTCTGGCAGGAGAGGCTTTGAGCCCGAGTGATGCCGAGTATTTCTCGTCATTGTATGGCGTACATGTTGTGAACATTTATGGACCTGCAGAATGCACCCCTTGCAGTACTCTTTCACTTATTACCAATAGAAACAAGTCTGAGCCTCCAATTGGTAAGGGACGTGGATTACGAACGTGGGTTGTCGACCAGGAAACGGGAAGTCGCCTGGTGCCTATCGGTACTGTAGGAGAGCTATGGTTAGAAGGTCCATTGATAGGCCATGGATACTTCAATGATCAGATCGGGCAAACATTAGCGTCATTCATTGAAAATCCTGCTTGGCTATTACAAGGCTCAGAAAGTGTGCCCGGCAGGCGTGGGCGTCTGTACAAGACACGAGATTTGGTGCGATATAATGCAAATGGAGAACTTGTTTTTGTTGGACGAAAAGACTCTCAGGCGAAAATAAGAGGCCAGCGCGTGGAACTTGCAGAGGTTGAGCACCATGTTAAGGAGCTACTTCCAAGCAACGAGGATTTTCATGTTATAGCTGAAGTGGTCACTCCTCGCAACTCGACTAGTCAAATCTTGATTGCGTTTATCTATCTAAAATCTTGCAGTCAAGAAGATACAGATTTCACGAAAACACTAGCGGATTTGGCCAGCCGACTAGCTGACAGGATTCCATCCTACATGATTCCCGCTGCATTTGTGCCGCTTACTGCTGTTCCAATGACAGCAACTGGGAAGACTGATCGAAAGTCTCTGCGTGAAGTGGGAAATAGGCTGACTATAGAGGATCTAGCGGCGTTGCACGTCTCACCACAGATAGATGAGACAAAATCGCCACTTACTGCTGCAGAAAGACGTCTTCGACAACTATGGGCATCGGTATTAAATGTTGATTCTAGTCTTATAGATGCAAACACCAGCTTTCTTCGCATTGGCGATTCGATACAAGCCATGAGGCTTGTGGCAATAGCTAGAGAGCAGGGTATGCTTCTGACTGTTGCCGATATTTTCAAGCAGCCTCGATTATGTGACCAGGCAAGGCAATTGAAGTGGAATGACAAAGCCTCCGAGGAGGAAGACATAGCTCCATTCTCTCTTCTCAAAGAGGGAATTACGGCTGAGTTTGCTCAACTACAGGCAGCATCGGTCTGTAATGTTTCAGGTAATCAGATCGAGGATGTGTTACCTTGCACGCCGCTCCAAGAAGGCCTCTTAGCAATGACGCAAAAGCGGAGTGGCAACTACATTGCGCACATTGAGTTTATTCTCCAGCCTGACATCGATCTAGAAAAATTCATTCAGGCTTGTGAAGACGTATCCACCGAATTGCCAATACTTCGGACACGAGTTATTAACCTTCCGGGGCAGGGGCTTGTTCAGACCATCGTCGATGAACCAATTCAATGGCAAGATGAAAACAGCTCAGATACTTCTTCTTGCTCATCGTCTTCAAATATCATGGAACTTGGGACCAAGCTTAGTCAATTCGGATTATCGAGAGGTGAACATGGGACTCTCTTTTCGTGGACCATACACCACGCACTATACGATAACGTTCTTGTTTCAATGGTACTAGATGCATTCGACAAAGCATATCGGGATGAACAAAGCGCGCAATATGTTTCATTTCGGCAATTCATCTCTCACATTTACAACGATACGGATGAAAGCGCCTCTATAAATTTCTGGAAAAATTACTTTGATGAATCTCAAGCAGCGGTCTTTCCTCAGCTGCCCTTGCCAGGATATGCTCCTTCAACAGATAAAGTACTTCACGTAGCCATCACTAATATCACATGGCCAAAAACGGACGTGACGCCAGCTACACTTATTCGGACTGCGTGGGCACTGTTGCAAAGATCATACACGAGCTCAAATGATGTCGTATTTGGCTGCACTGTTACAGGCCGACAAGCCGCAATACCAGGGGCAGAGCATATTGCTGGTCCAACCGTAGCTACAGTGCCAGTCCGGATACAGTTTCCAGAGGAATCAGACATATCTATCGAAGAATTGCAAGCACAAATACAGCAGCAGAGTATAGAATCGATACCTTTCGAGCAAATGGGGCTTCAGAATATCCGCAAAATAAACCAGGATGCAGAGCACGGCTGCGACTTCCAAACTTTGCTCGTAGTACAACCAACAAACTTGGACGACCAAGCCAGCATCTTCAAGCCTTTTGAGTCTTCTCGTGTTCAGCAAGAAGCTGGCGTGTCATCCACCTATGCTCTTGAGGTTGTCTGCGACCTCAATCCTCACGGACTGTCTCTGAAGCTCATTTACGACTCAAAGGTAATAGACAGTGACAAGATTGGAAGAATGCAAGACCAGTTTGAGCATATTCTGCGACTTTTATGCGAGGAAGCCCATCAAAAAACATTACTGCGAAATTTGAGCTTAATTAGCCAAAGCGATCTCGAGACCGTTTGGAACTGGAACGCATCTGTGCCCGAAACAGTCCAGGTCTGTATACATGACATTATCTCAGCCGTGGCGCAAAAACAACCATATGCGCCAGCAATATGCGCTTGGGATGGCGAAATTACTTATATGGAACTGGAGTCATTGGCATGCAATCTATCACTTAGATTGAGAGCAATGGGCGTTGGGCCGAGTGTAATAGTGCCTCTTTGTTTTGAAAAGTCAATGTGGACAGCAGTTACTGCATACGCGGTCTGGAAGACAGGCGCAGCTTGCTTCTTGGTAGATACCAACCAACCAGAAGACCGGCTCCAGTCGATCATACGACAGATACGCCCAAAAGCGATACTAGCATCAGCTGCGAATAAAGCACTGGCCTACCGATTCCAGGAAGCTGCTGCTGGAACTCAACTGCTAGACGTCACAAGATTTTTTGAAGACATGCTTACCAACGGCATTCCCACAAATGATCTTCAGCTACCGCAACCAGTAACGAAGGCAAAACCAACTGATCTGCTCTATGTCGTATTCACCTCTGGCAGCACCGGTACACCTAAGGGAGCTACGGTGTCGCACCAGAATTTTGCTAGTGCAATACATCATCAGACAGAGCGCCTGGGTTTTAGTCCGACAAGCCGAGTACTGGATTTTGCGTCTTATGCGTTCGATATGTCTTGGTCTTGTATATTGTTCGCTCTTTGCAATGGAGGTTGTCTCTGCGTAGGCTCTCAGGCAGAAATGCGAAACGATTTGGCAGGCTGCTTCCGTCGATATCAAATTTCTCACGTCTCGTTGACTCCTTCAGTTGCTCGGACCATAGATCCAATGGCAATGTCAGGATTGGAAGTTTTGCTATTAGCTGGTGAAGCAATGTCCCCATCTGATGTCAGTCGCTTCAAGGGAATACCCAAGCTCTTGAATGCCTATGGGCCCTCGGAGTGTTCCATCTGTGCGACAGCGGCCAATGTTGGTCAGGTTAGTGTAGGGTCCGCCGTTTCGATCGGCAAAGGTGTCGGACAAAGAACTTGGGTGGTTGAACCTAGCAACGGCAACTATCTTGTGCCGATTGGGGTCGAAGGAGAGTTATGGTTAGAGGGCCCATTGGTTGGTCAAGGTTATCTCAACGACGAAGAACGCACTTCAGCTGCGTTTATTCATGATCCGTCTTGGTTAATTCAGGGATTACCAGAATTAGGGATATCTGGCCGCAAAGGGCGCCTTTACAAAACAGGAGATATAGTGCGCTATCAGACGGACGGCGCTCTAACTTTTGTTGGCCGCAAGGACTCACAAGCAAAGATTCACGGCCAGCGACTGGAGCTTGGTGAGGTTGAGTATCATGTACAGCAACTGCTTCCTCAAGACCAAGACATACAAGCAGTCGCTGAGATTATAAATCCCCGTGGAGGTAGCGCTATGTTAGCAATGTTCATCAGCATGCCCAAAACTCATCAACCGCAAGCAAAAGCTGCCGAGATAACAAGTCAAACAAGGCAAAAGCTGGCCAAGATAGTTCCGTCATACATGATCCCTTCTGTCTTTATCTCTATTGCTGCCATCCCTACGACGGTAACAGGAAAAATAGACCGCAAGGCACTCAAAGCAATCGGCGGTGCCCTTACAACGGAAGAGTTGGCATCGCTTGACCCTAAGAGGAGCCAACAACAGCGTCTGCCTGTCACAGCTGCGGAAAAGCAAATGCAATACTTATGGGCGTCAATCTTAGATATCGATGCATCCAGCATTTACCTTGATGACAGCTTCTATACAGTCGGCGGCGATTCTATCCAGGCAATGAGACTGGTGGTCGCGGCGCGAGAACAGGGTTTGTCGCTTACTATTACAGACATCCTGACATCATCGAGTCTCTCTGAGCTTATTAACTTGGAGAGCTCGGATGAAGAGGATAATAACAGTCTTATTGATGATACAGCTTTATTGCCATTCTCTCTTCTTGGCCACGGCAGCTCACTTTCTATTAGTTCCCTTCTAGAAACTGTGCCGACACTTTTAGACCCTGATATCATATCATTTACTGATGTGTATCCTGTCACTACTGTCCAAGCCGATTTTATTGAAATGGCAATGAGGAAGAACCCTTTGAGCTGTGCAGCCATGTATTTTGACTTCCCCAGCGATATGACAGACGTGGAGTTGGTTACGGCATGTTCGATATTATGGGAGAGGTTCGATATTCTCCGCGCTATTTTTATTCGACACGAGGACGCTTTCTTCCACGTTATTTCGGACGTGATTGAAGTCCCTATGTGTATCCATCCAGTAGAGAGAGAGCTCGAATCTTCACAGCTTCATGCAAGAATACTCTCACAGCCATTGCAACTCGGAAAACCTTTTACCATGTTTCATATCCAGAGATCGGCTCAGGGTCCTGTTCGACTAACATTAAGAATAGCCCACGCTCAATACGATGGACTGAGTCTTGGTCCGCTGTTAACAACTCTCTCCGCTCTTTTGTCTCATCAACTGCCACCGTCAGTTCCACAATTTTCGAGATACATCAAACATATCCAATATCTAGAAGAGAAGTCTTTCTCTTTTTGGAAAAGTTTTCTCGAAAAGTCTCAGCCTTTACCAATGCCCACACCCCGTAACTTGGAACATTCCACGGGAAAGGCGCTGCGGCTAAGCAGGACTATTCCAACACCAGGGAGAATTGATCGTACGACTTCCGCTACAATATTCATTGCTGCATGTGCACATGCTCTCGCTAAATTTACACTTTCAACGGATCTGGTATTTGGACTTACTGTGTCAGGTCGCTCATCCCTCAGTGCAGAGCTCAAAGATGTCATGGGGCCATGCTTGAACATTGTTCCCATTAGGGCAAAGGTCCAGCAAGAGACATTGCTGAGAGATATCATCAGCCAGGTTCAAAGCCAACGCCATCGCAGTGTTGCATATGAAGCTGCAGGGTCAAAAAACCTTCTACAGGATTGCACAGATTGGCCTCCAAGCTTACGACGATACAACTGTATTGTACAGTTCCAGAATATCGACGAAAACCCTGCTCTTTTCTCCGGTCGCGGACCGCAGCTTAATATCGTTGCAAAGCCTGGACTGGTACAGACCAATGACATTTTTATTATCGCTAAGCCTACAAATGATCACTGGTCTCTCGAAATATCTGGGTCAGATTCTTACGATCTAAAACAGCTTAGGGAGTTTCTTGACGGAGTTTGCACATCACTATTGGAGATCTAGTTCAAAGCATCACCACTAGTTGTAGCAATCTTTTTTATTTAGAGGCGTGAGATATATAGGATTAGAGTAGACTTGTCAAGTCCACACAATAGTGGTGTATAGAAAAGTTAGTTGCTTATGTGTCGAGCTCTGCTACTGTGAATGGACAGCAAGGGTAGACCTATGCAACAAGGAAGTAGATGCATTATAATGTTTGAAGCATGACTTGATAAAACCGCTTAAAAAGTGCGGTATTCAATATACGTAGCCGGGGCTTATATAGCCTGAGGGCATACAGCCGCGGCAAATCTCCATACAGCCTGACACAATACAGGCTAAGGATTACAGGCTAAGATGTAGTCAGATAAATCCTCAAAGTAACAGAAGCTATAATCGATCAAATTCCAGTGTAGTAAGATACGATATGTAATTGATATTTAGTTTTTAATTTGCAACTTCTAGTCAAGCCAATGGCAAGGATAATATCGTAAACATATAGACTCTAACATGCTATTTTCTCTTATTCATTTCTCAATGAGATGAAAGTGCACAACTATCATACGACTCTGATTCTAGGATCAAACGCCCTTACACCGCTGATTCTATCCAGTAGTTGCTCAGTATATTTGAGAACAATGTTGGGCTTAATTGTTCTAGTAGCAAATGAGTCACATTAAACAGGGCTATAAAACATTAAAAAGGTAATTACCAGTTTCAGCTATATATATAAAGGATACAACGAACTTTGAGTATGTTGCAGCCGGAATATTATGCTATATATGAATTACCGATCAGAGCCAGAACGCTCGGGAAATTAGAAGAGCGGCGGTGTGCATACCCCGTAGTTTTCAGTCAATCTATATAAATTGTTAAACGGCCTTTTTCTGTGTTTCCTATTTCACCTTTTGCTAGACCATAACTCAGGTAGAATACATTGTGTGTCGCTGCGATTCAATTTCAGCTACCTATTGAATATGAAGGCCAGTCTTTTTGTCGGCTCTCTTATCGCGAGCTCTGCGGCCGCGTATAAAGCTACCACCACCGCAAGTACATTCTTCACTAGTCATGTCTACTGCAACTAACCAGACGTCTAGCGCTATTATGATGGGCAGGAGGGTGCATGCGGTTGCGGCGGTGCCAATGGCGGTGCCAACTTCCCCTGGCAGGTGAGGCCACTCTCTATCAATGCCAACTACTCCGTATTAGTCCTTTACGTTTCTAATGTGCATTCCATCGGTAGCTTGGCATCAGCAGCGGGGTTTACACAGCTGCCGGCTCCCAGGCTCTCTACGACACGGCTGGTGCTTCCTGGTGTGGCGCGGGCTGCGGTAAATGCTACAACTTGACCTCGACGGGACAGTCGGCTTGCTCTTCTTGCGGTACGGGTGGCGTTGCTGGTCAGAGCATCATTGTAATGGTCACAAACCTGTGTCCTAACAATGGAAACGCGCAGTGGTGTCCAACAGTCGGAGGCACCAACCAATACGGCTACAGCTACCACTTCGACATTATGGCACAGAGCCAGGTATTTGGAGACAATGTGGTTGTTGATTTCGAGCCAGTCGCTTGCCCAGGACAGGCTACATCTGACTGGCAACAATGTCTCTGTGTCGGACAGCAAGAGACGGACACCACGCCTGTTCTAGGAGGCGACTCGTCTCCGCCCCCCGGCAGCAGCTCAAGCCGGCCGCCAGCATCAGCAACATCGTCAGCACCAACTGGCAGTGGGACACAATCGCTCTATGGCCAGTGTGGAGGCACTGGGTGGACAGGCCCTACAGCTTGTGCGCCACCAGCCACCTGTAAAGTGCTAAACCAGTACTACTCTCAGTGCCTTGACTGAGTACCTAGTAAACATGGGAATAAATCGTGGGAATTGAAAGAGAATTTGCGTATATATGAGTCGTAGTACATACTAGATGAATGAAGACGAAAATAGAAATCATCCTGGTGGAAAAGTATGCTTAAAACAAAGCTGGAAGCTTATGTAACTTTTATTCAGCGCTCTTGTACTCCGTAATGCCTTGTAATAGCGACGAGCCGACTCTGATTTATAATGCATGAAATCGATTTTCTATTACAGATTGCTGCTCACTTCCGATCGACTTGGCTTTTAATAGTAAGCGCTTGAAATATATATATTTCATCCATCGTCGCGCAAGTCTTGGATGATATCTATCCAAAAGAGGCATTGACACACTTAAAAGAACACAGCTTGTCTGTCTATACATCCACAATTACAATGGCTAGCCAAGCTCCACCCTCAGCTTCTACAGCTGCCCCAACTATTGCAGCAAATGAAGAGCACCGATCGCTGTATTTGTCCTACATTGAACACTGCAATGCGCACAATTTCAATGCAATGGAGGCGTTTTATACATCGCCAATTAACATCAATGACAAACCCTGGTCCCCGTCTGAAGTTACAGCGCAGTTCAAGCCTCTAGTCGCTGCATTTCCGGACTGGCATTGGACTATCAGGCATCTGACTATCGAAAACGGTTATATTGCACTTCATTTGAGTGTCACTGGCACACATCAAGGCGAATTTCAGGGGATCCAACCAACGGGACGCCGCGTGACTACGTCGCAGTTTACTCTCTATCGACTTCGGGATGGGAAATTCACCGACGTTTGGGATCTTATCGATATCAACTCAGTGGTAGACCAGATCAAGCAAGTCGAGTCAAAATGAACTCACTGGGAGAAACTAGCTGCTGTGTTTTCTTTATCAGCCTAATTTCAAACCCGGTGCTTTCAACAGATAATTTCATAAAAGCTTTCAGTCTTTTTCTCTTTTCACTCATTTTCTGGCTTTTAGTGTCTTGAATGTCTGTTAATTTGTATAATCTATCTAAATCTAATTCTTCAAATAAACGGAATTGACCATCTAGAAAAGAGACTAGGTGTACCCTGTCCGCTAACTCTTCCAATGTGATAGATGATTGACCAATCGTGTAAAGCCGCTATTAAAATACACATAGTATTGCCTATTGTGATGAAGGCATCTTATTATAAGCCACGTTATAGTTGTCGACATAGCCGCACTGTAGGAACGCTGAGTTGTATGGCTGGTTGTCCATGATGCAGGCAGATGCATCATAACCTCTGGACTTGCTAGGATCAAAATGAAGGAAGAACCAGAATTGGCAGTTAGGATCTGCAGTACACAAATCTTCGCATTCTCGCACTCCTGCTTGGTAATTATTCGTCGGGTCATTGTTGACATTAGGGTAGTTATAATATTCATTGTAAACGCAGTCGTTGGAAGGAAGGCTGATTTGGCTATAAGTAACCGT
Organism: Trichoderma erinaceum; assembly: GCA_026401215.1. NCBI lineage: Eukaryota > Fungi > Ascomycota > Sordariomycetes > Hypocreales > Hypocreaceae > Trichoderma > Trichoderma erinaceum. The sequence goes on from JALIRY010000080.1 coordinate 110,375, forward strand.
GTCATAGACATATTGAGTAGCGACGGGCGGAGTAATTGTAATAGTTGTAACAGTTGTTGCTGTTGTCGTAGTAGAACCAGTCACCATGGTAGTTGCATAGGCAGTAACAGTTGCAGTCGATGTTGACAGCATAGTGATTGTATTAGGGATAGTGGTGGTCACTGTTGTTGCGAGGATGGTGGACGACTGCGTCACAGTAAGAGTAGTCGTAGCATGCGCAGTTCTCGTGCTGGTCACGGTCGCTGTGACTGGGGGCTTCAAAAAGCAGTCACAAGCTTGTATCGCTTTGTCTTCATAGATGACGGAAAGCTCCTTTGGTAACTCATGAAATAATTCGCCTAGGCAGGGATCCTGTTTGTTTCGCTTTTGCACGTAAGCAGCGGTGTTAGTGGCACTAGAATCAGCCGCAGTATTAGTTGGTGTATCTAGATTACAAGATCATATCTTAGCGAGACACGGGTATAACTACTAACATTGTAACGGTTTCCGCAGGGGCTGTGATTGTTTGTGTTATGGTATCGGTATCGGTTGCAGTGGACGTAGCAGTGGTAGTGATTACTGCAGACACTGTGGCGGTTGCAGTATCAATTTGAGCATTTGTCTTTGTCAACGACACGCTAACAAACGAGGTTCCATGCTTAGCGGTTATAGTTGTCAGCTTTGTGCAGGTTGAGGTGACTGTCTTTGTCGTTATCTTCGTGGTTGTTTTGGTCCCGGGAGGTGGACGGTGCAGTAGCTTTGCACAAATGTCATTGCTAATGGAGGAGTATTTGGAAAATGTTTTGATCACAGCAGTAACATCGCTCCTAGTACAACAGCCATTTGTGCGTTTCTCCTCAGAGTCTGCTGGTGGGAGGCTCGTCGCATTGGCGGTAAAACAGAGAGATAGCAGCGAGAATAGGATGCCTAACATAAATGCTTTAGCTGGAGAATGCATTTTGAAAGGCATCAAACAGAAATAAATTGCAGATGTAAAGATAGGAGCTTGAGAAGCTGGTAGAAGCCAACTCCCTTATAACACTTCTTACTCTCCTGTGCCGGACTCAATAGGCGAATGATTTGCCTCCCTCACATTGATCGTCGTCTATAGTCCAGTTGGCAGGCGCTAATATCTCAATAGCGCTGGGAGCTGAATGACTTCAAGCTAGGAATTCCCAGCTTGAAGGCCTAGAAGCTTCAAATTTGCAGGCCGCTTGGAGACGGCAGATGTATTAGTGCTCCTACTAGAAGTAGTAAACAGCGCTAATGCGACACTAAAAGCTCCCATACTAGCAGTAATTTCCTTCTCTGTGCTGTGTAAGGACCTGAAGTTATTTGGAGTTAGCTTGAGATCTTGATCTAGAACTATTATTGAAGGGCACCAGCGCGTTTCCCCGCCAAGCAGTGCGTATCCATCTCACGAGAAGTCGAGTACACAGTCGGTATTAAAAGTCCATATAATCATTGCATGCATGCAGATATACTCTAAATGGAAGACCGCAATCAAGCATTGGTGTCTATAATCTAATGGAATGCAGGTAGAGAGGTGTTCATGGACCGCGAGGTCCTCACGCCGAAGCGAAGCTTTTTCGACAGCGGCCGTGATTGCACGCAAAAAAATTCCAAGTTGCCCGCATGCTTTCACTGCTAATTTGTATATATATATTATCGGCGACATTGCGAGTCCTAGACTCAATGATAATCAACGAACACCAGTAGGACTATAGACGTTGTGCAAGCACTTATCAACGCGTCTCAAAGCAACAGATGACAAGAATGCCTCAAAACAAGTTACAGCTAGTTAAAATCTATGATGTCAGAAGAAGAACAAACGCGACAAAAGTGAACTATGACAATCGCAGGCAAGAGATTGCGGTATTTTTGCGACGATTTGGGTCGGAAGTCTTTAGCTAGCACATACACTGACACTGTATTCCTTGCCGATCTGATTGTATGATACCCAAAAGCTAACGACTCAGGTGTCCGAATGAGGTATGCCTCAATGTCAATCATCTAATTTCAGGTACTAAATAATATGTAGGTGAGCTTAGGATTTAGAGTCTGTATGAATCATACGGTTTGCGAATCCGAGTCGAGAACAAGATGCAGGAAGGCGTGATGCTATGACGAAAAGCGCTAAAATATGTCCAGGGTTCCTTCCTTTGCGTCGGTGCGCATTTTTAGAAATGTTAATCATCACATAATGAGTATTCTCAGGATTTTCTATTTGGACTGAATATTGACTCCGTTTATGTCCAACAAGGGATCGAATTGCTAGCTAACAGAGCGGCGGACAGGTCATTAGCCATCCTATCTATAAGTTCATCGATTCCACGATAACCAGTCCCAATTTGATAACCTGCCCTAGCGCCTCATTTGTAAAACTTCATATAAGGGCTGCAAGCCGTAATGGATTATTTTATCTCGGCGTACTTGTCCAGGGCATCATGCAGCTGCCCAAATACACCACTATGCCAGCGCCGCACCTCTTCCCACTCTTGCTTGGGCAAAGTCACTTGCGCCATCCGCAACCAGGCGCCAACGATCAAGTCTGCGTAGCTGGCCTGCTGCCCTAGCAGAAAAGGGCCGTCAACATTTTCAAGGAACAGTTTGGCCAAATCGCCCAACGTATTTTCAAACGACTTCATGAGCTTTTCCCGCGCTTCTCTGGTTAAAATAAAGTCTTCCCAACAGCTGACGCCGGCACGACGGACGAATTCGGCCTTGGTCTGCTCAAACGTAGCCGGGTCATACGGCATACCTTCGACCATTAGCTGAACGTGAGCGCTGAATGCTGCGTCAACATTTGTGTTGAACCGAAGGTACTCGGGAAAGCCTCCGTCCTCACGCTTCGACAGTGGAATAAGGATTTCGTAACTCGGAACAAAGGTGTAATCAAGACCCTGGGCAGGGAACAAGTCGCCGCCGCCCGAGTCAGGATATGTGCGCTGTAGATAGAGGGCGATATCGAAAGAATCACCGACTGTGGCATTCGTCGCAGGATCTTGGATGACGGGTAGAGTATAGAAGTCGGTGCCATCGGCAAACTTGCGAGAGGCGGGTTGACCGAGGCTCTGGCGCACCTTTGAGATGTCAGGCATAGCCACCCACGATGTCGAGTACTGGACGCCCTTGAAGTTGAGCGCGAGTCGGCTTTTCCATGGGTTTGGTGAACAGCATGACTCCTCTACGGGGGGCTTGTGAGCGATATCGTAGAAGGTGATGGAAGCCATTGCGTGGTAGCTATATCCTTGGTGGAGAAGAGCGTGAGCGGAGGGATGCTGCGAGATTCTCTGAGGCGACGCAAGTAAATAACTGCCAAGTGATACAATCTCGCGTAATTAGATTTAGTGTAATAGAAACACCAGTATCACGGAACAATTTTAATTCTTGAATGTCTGCAGTGCTATGAAGCTTCTGCGCAGTACTCTTTTATACCGGGCCGAGAGGGTACCTAAATGTCTAAGTGCTCGGCTCATCGGTGGCACTAGCCAAAGAACCCGGCTGAGGATCGCTGGAGGATCGCTGGAGGATTGTCGGAGAGTAGCATTTGCCCCGCTGAAGGAACATCTCGGTACCACCGATGCTGCTGCTACGAAGAGGTTCCTGTACGTGCATCATCTAGGTAGATGATGTGTCATTCAAGATGTGCCGCTGACGCTCAGTCTCCGACGCCACAGAGAGGCTCCAGCAGCCTATCTGCCTCGCCATTCCTGCTCCCCTCTACGCCAAGTCCTGGTATATTGTAGCAAAATTAGTGGCTTTGCCCCTGCTAAAGATTCCCAGGTCCATCGGTAATACGTAAAGACCAGTGACTCGCCAAAGGGGCCAGGGTGGATCAGTCAATCAATACGTGTATTGTCGCAAAAATATCCAGCGTTCAATGTATATCCCGGCCATAAGGATTCTAGATCTCGTTACGAGGCGCAGACATTTAATGACTCTTTAATTCATAGCATTAATCTGGTTTCATGTATTATCGTCTACCGCTGCCAAGTAAGTCTCTGATAGACAGATAAGACTCACTCCGCCGCACACTTGCCGTTGCTGCAAACGAAGTCATCCGAACAGTCATCGTCAGTTCCGCAGGAAGCGCCGATGCAGTGACCTTCCCAGGAGCAGGTGCCAGAACCACCGCTAGAACCGCCACCGGAGCCGCCGCCAGAGCCGCCGCCGCTTGAGGTTCCAAGACTCTGGACGAGGGAATCACCCAGTGACTTAATACTGGCTTCAAATTGTGAGACATTGCTCGCTTTCCAGTTGGCGCCATTCTTGCCAGGCACAGCCTCATCGCCTAGGAATCCAATGTAGAGTACGTCCTTGGTGCCATGTCCAAAGTCGCCATTTAGACCCTCGTTGGGGAAGCACAGCTGTGCAAGCGAAATAGCGGCTTCGCCTGTAGTCGGCTCTGTATTGGTATCGCCCCAGATTCCATACCACTAAAGGGAGGGGATGATGCTGGTTAGCATACACCAAATTGAATAGTGTTTTTTAGGTATGTACATAGAAAGAAAACTTCAAAAGCATAACTCACCACTTGATTGTTGCAAACCACAGCCATTACACTCAGAGGCTTCATGCCATATTGCTCGGGATTGAAAAATGGTGGCTCGTTGAAAACGACATATGGATGGATATTGGCATTCAAATCGGAAATGCCATAAGACTGCACAGTATCCTTGAAGGCTGTCTCACCATATCCAGTAGGGTCATTCGAGCAATCGCCAGCCTTGTCGTCGGAGCCATCGCAATCGACGTCCATGTTGTCATAATTTCCATTGCTTCCTTTCAAGAAGATAGCATTTGGGATATCTCCACAGAATACAGCTCCCGAAGAGGACTTCCCTGAGAGCGGAGTAGCGCAAGTTCCTGCCTATTGGGGGGAGACTTCGTATTAGCGGTGCTCAGAATTTGAAACTTGGCAAAGCGCTGACCTTGTGAGCGTTATAGATCGCTTGAAGGTTGGCAGGAATCGTGTAGGCTAGAGAGCCAGTGCCAGCTGTGGCAGCAGCGAGGAGAATTGAAGAGCGCATGGTGTTTTTTGTTTGTGAAAACGCTGAAAGCAGTGTATGGTAGAAAGACAACGCAGACTACGATTAGCTGCTCTCGGAGAGAGTAGTCCCTTATTATATGGCATGATAACCTATGAAGAAATACGAGACTGCAAGGTTAGGAGTAATTATTAAACTCCGATTAGAGTTACAAGTAGTAGCACTTGTTGTAGGCCCCCACAACTCTATACCACACACTAAATTAAGCTTTAATAGGAAGGCTGTTTCCCCGAGTTAATTTGGAAATTCTGACACCGCCTATCCTTGCGTAAATATTGGTTATGGGGGGGATGCGGGAAAAGGAAGGCCCTACTGATTCGAGGAAAAGCTATTGCGGTACATTCCCAAATCAGTATTACATATTTCGAGAATGAGGGCAATGTAGATTTCACATCGTCTACAGTAGCTGCGCTATTCCCATCCGTTAAAGAACTTGTGAAGTTAACTTACGTTGGTACCTAAGCTCTAGATCCTACGCATCACTTATTTTCCTCCAATGAGACTGACCCATAAATGCCAAGAAAACTGATATACTTGTACATCAGCCTAGGTACCAGAGATGGTAATCCTAATTCTATGTAGCTGGAAAGGGTAGAAAATTTCAAGGGCCAACGAGGTACAATACGAGTTCATTCGATAAATGGGACATTATAGCGCTGAAACTTATTGGTTAATCTAGCTCGCCGCATACCCTGTAAAGAGCATCAAAATTCATAACCATTACTATTTAATCGAAAACCGCATTGGTTTCCATGTACACGTACTGGTAGTGCAGTATTCATATTCAGATACACACACTTGATAAATAAAATGTCTCACAAGACAGAAGCATCGCTTTCAAATATTCACTTAGCGAAAATAGAGGAGCATAAAGGAAATATTCAGGGCATGTAATGCATTTAATAGCAACAGTTAATACACAAGTAGGCATATAATTTAACTTCGATATAAGAGATATGAAAGCATTAATCTTCTAAATGGCCCTCCACTATGACATTGGGAGCAAGAAGTGGATGATGAGCAGAAATCTCATAATACTTTTAATAGAGTCCAGTGTGCTAGACGATTTCTCAGCGGGGCCTTAGAAACATAATTGATTTACACTGCACCAAGATATAGCAGAAGAAAAAAGGTCTTGTCTGGTGCTGCATAAATTTTCATGGATTAATAGAACCCAAATCTCTGATCTCTGTCTGTTTGCAAAGACAAGATTATTTAGACAAGTTAGCTTGAAAGCGATTGAAAGGGCAATTAGGTGAAGAGGGATAGTAAAGGTATTATAGGAAAAAATACATTCTATCGTCATCAAATTACTAATAAGCTTCTTTATTACCTACCTACCTATACTAGTAAGAGCTCACCAAATGTCAACGCCTTAATGGCGCTTGTACCTGAATATACCGTATTTAGACACAAAGAACGCTACTTAGGGCACACCGTTTACCTCTAAGGCACAAGTGCTGTCGGGGGCACCGACAATGCCGTTCTGGAGCGGTCTTTGCTCTACCCATGTCTCCGCAATCATCTTGGCGGTAAACTGTGCTTCCTAGATAGGTAGGTCCCTGCAGGCGCGAACCATCATCGTATTGGCTGATTAGTTTTACAGCGTTTGTCGTGTAAGCGCGTTTCAGCCGTAGTCATCGCTTGTGCTGCTGGCGTCGTATAGGTAATCATGCCGATATTACTGCTGCGCCTGTCGCCAGAACTTTCAAAAAACGGCGAATGGAATATATGCGTTTGACAAGGGCTCATGGAAAACGAGTTTGACATTAATTACAGCATTTCAGACATGCTGCGATAGTGAATTAGTTTAGAAATCGCACTTAGAAGAACGGCTCGTCGTTAAGATATACCGAGTGCCCGAAATCTTCCGTTGCTCTTTCGGTGGAGTCTAATTTCTCCGTAGCTAGGGGACAGCTTATCCACCAAACGCATTCATGTTATTTCTGACCAAAGAGAGGAACGTGCCCTATCAAAACAGGAAGGCAGAATTTTTTATAATTACTTTTTTGCTTACACATGCTTGTATCCATGCTGTTTTAGCGTTATAAGACTTTCGATTTTTGTGCTATGTTCAGTTTGACCCAATGAAAGACCAGTGAGCATATGACCGTTGAACTTCGAGGACACAGAAACAAAAGGAAGAAAGGAAAGACGGGGTTCAGGTCAGGTCAAAGGGGGCCATGTCAGCTGGGGTATGCCCACGAAATTTACCAAGAAAGGCAGGACAATCATGCCTATAAGCTTATGTTCAATAAATATTTTCAGACTATTTGATTCTTCGTGAACATGAAATAATACTCGTATGGTCTTTCGGGCCGTTTATCGTACAAGGCATATTCTTTCACGATAGTATATCCGAAATCTCGTTGCAAAGAATGGTATATATAAGTAGCTCAGTGTTTCCCAACTAATGATTTTAACATTCAGCAACAACCGTCTCAAACAAGAAGCCAGCTAATCAAGCCTCAATCAACGCTTTCTTATCAGAACCGTTCAACTCATTCAAGATGAAGGGCCAAATCACTGCTTCTCTTGGCCTTTTTGCCAAACTGGCCGCCTCCTCTGTCATTTACAGCGGCAGTGGATATGGAACATACTACTACGATATCCAGCACCCTCAGTCCTGCGGCCAGGACCTCTCAGTCGCCAACACGGGCAATGTCGAATGCAGCCAGTTCATCGCCCTGAACTTGAACGAGATCAACAGCAACAACCTCGTTGCTATGAACCACAGTTTGATCGCCAGCAACTTGGCTCAGTACTGCGGTAGACAGGTTGTGGTCAGCGTTAACGGAGTGGCATCGAGCACTCCATTCTTCATCGGTGATGGCTGTGAGCGATGCGGCACTGGATCGTCTACTGGTCCTTGGAACCCGAACGGAGCTCCCGGTCTGGACTTCAGCTTCTCTGCTCTCACCGCATTGAACGGACAGGCTTGCAACCAAGGCCACATCGACATCAGCTGGCAGATCCTGGATACGACTCTTTACAATTTCGATAGCAACGCCCCAGGCCAGCCTGAGGGACCTGTTAGCGGTGGTGGCAGCCCTGGAAATGGCGGCGGCAGCAACCCTGGAAACGGTGGTGGTTCATGTACTTGGGCAGGCCACTGCCAGGGCGCCAGCTGCTCCTCAGACGATGACTGCTCTGACTCTCTCGTCTGCAGCAGCGGCAAATGCAGCACCGACTCAGGCAGCGGCGGTTCTGCCCCTCCTGCTACTTGCAGCTGGGAAGGCCACTGCCTGGGCGCGAGCTGCGCCTCTGAAGATGACTGCTCCGACTCTCTCGTCTGCACCAACGGCAAGTGCAGCAACTAAGGGAGTTTAGGAACTCGCGACAGCTTCATATATTATCCCCTTTCTACATGTATATAGATTGGTCACTCATGTCTATGGATATTGCTAGACAACATCGCAATGCGGGTTGTCTTTGATGACACTGTAAATGACTCTACAAAGTATATAGTTTTTGAAAATATATTGTATATAACACCTCTATTTTCTCATGTCTCTAAACCCTCGTGGATCTTGGTAGTGATACAACTTTTATTGATGGTGTCTGTTTCTGGTAGAATTATCATCTATCTCTACCTAGGCCATGTTAATTTGATATCGAAGAATAGCAACCCGCAAATGGAAATAGAAATTACATGCTAATTAGTTCATAAAGGTGGCAAGCTAGCCGAACAATCTTGAACACAGTATATAGTACTTGTAAACTCAAGCAGGGACATTGTATTTTTTAGTTCTCTCCAGAGGGATCGACGTCATACTCGACGTCCGTTCGAATGATATACTTCGCGCCCTTGGTGACGCTTGAGCCTTCATGTAGTAGTGCTCCGTTGGCTTCCCCATGTGGAAAGATAGCTACGCCGCCTATGACGGGACGCACTCGATAGGCATTGAGTTTTCCTTCTGAGGGGGCTGGGACAAAGAAGGTTGTTTGGCCTCCTTCAAATTCATCATTGAGGTATAACAGGAAGGTAAATAACGAGCTTTGCTTTTTTCCAGTGGGAGAGTCGTCGTATACATATGTATCGTCTGGGCGAATTCCGGACGGCGGCCATGCGCCGTCGATGTGGCATCGGTATTCCGCGCCAGGAACGTATCGGTACACACGGAAACGTCGATTAATACCACGAGCCAAGCGACCATTTACAGATTTGGGCACAAAAGGTGACATGCGCGCCCAAAGCCTGTCATGAAAAGATGTGTCGACGATCCAGTAAAAGTTGTGCGCCAAGACACTTGTATCACCGCCCTCGCGCACGGGAATGTCAGGAAGGAAACCAACAGTCTCTCCAATAGCAATAATAGCCTTACATTCCTCCGGTGAAAGAACGTTCGTTGCGAGACTGAGATTGGCCACGTTTGGGTGTTTATGAAGTTCAATCTGAGGAGATTCTGATGATAGTAGCACGGTATCAGGCTGAGTGGTATAGAGGATTGCTGGGTGATAATTGGGAGGATTGCGGAGGGGGCCGGGGGTGGTTTCGATGATACGCAGAGAAGAAGCAGCTGTGCTGGGTGCTGACGAAAGGATTGATTTGTCAAGTACAGAGTCGTAGATTTGATGTGTTGTGGTAGATGATCGCAGATCCCATGTTGTTTGGAAAGCGATTCGAGAAGACAGTCCAGGCAAATGTTTTCCCAGCTCCATGTTATCATCCACTGGGCAGCTCACACGTAGTACGGCATCCAGTACGCTGAGAAGCTCATCGTCCTTTGCAGAGCGTTCAGGATCATTGGCATTTGGTTGCCTTGGCTGCGTTACAACGTCAAGATCTCGGACCCAGCGACAGAGTGCACCTAGCTTCGGTTCCTCGCCTCTGAGACGCATCTCGGCGAGTAAGATTTTTGCCTCGAGATACTTTTCATCAGCAAGAGCAGCAGACACTTTTGCCGTGAGATTTGCAGCCTCGGCTAAGAAATGTTTAGTTGCACCACCATGTTAGATATCGGTAGTTTGACATACTGGTAGCATTGACACCGGTAGTGCATGACTGGCGAAAGTCATACACTGCTGTTCGAAGGTTTCTGCAAAGCTTGGATTTTGTTAAGCTTGGATATTGCGCTAGTGTAGTGAGAGTATCAATCGTCACTTCGAGCTCTTCATCTGAGATGACCGACTGTAAACGTTTGATCTCGAATGGCTCGTCAGTAGGGGTTGGATTGACGACCATCGCCGTCTTTGTGACTTTGACGTGCTTCTGAGGAGCTCCTCCCTGCGCATTGCGCTTGCGCTTCGCTGATTTGGATTGTGCCATCGTTATGTGTATATTGTGCAATGTACTTAAGGTAGCATATGATGCCTTAAGAACTACTGGTGACCCTGCTCTTCTTGAATGCGGAGAGAATTTTTACGGAACGTGAAGCTGAGCTGGCCGCTGGCGGAATAACTAAGATCCGGCGATATCTTAGTAGCTGCTCCTCAGCACTGCCTTTACAGGTATACGATCTGCAAAATGAAGCTAGTTATTCATTAAATTATAAGTTATGAGAATAGTTAGTACTATTCTTCAATATATTTTCTCATCTTTGCCAAAACAATCAGATCGCATGATACACGATAGATGGACTGTTCTTGAAAAAGCGAGCCTAGGATACTGGGATCCCGGCAGCTAGTATTAGTAGCGGCACTAGATACAGCCACCGTAATGCTTGGCGATGCTAGCTTGCATGTTGCATACATGCAATCTAACGTTCGGAAGGAGAATTTCTTTGTGTGCTTAAAGGTTTTCAACATTATTACTATAGTCAAATGACATCTTAGAAGTGTTTATCCCTCTTTGATCTATATCAAGCTTCTCGCTGAACAACACTAGATAGCTTTTGTATTTCTGAGTTTATTTTTGGCTATAATGAAACTATTAGTGATCAATTGATCTGTTTTCGCGCCTACAAAACTCTGCAAGGGACTGATTGCCATGTTCATCAACGTTGCATCAGAACCTCTTACAAGCACCTCAGTAGAGATTATGCATAAATACATGCTCCATAAACTCAATCACTTACTTCTTTGAAACATTAGAATTTAACATTCACAGACTTATGGTCACGAAGTCCTGTTGGGGGTTTAACACCTCTCTTATCTTTACGTAACATGAGTAATTGTCGAGCAGCCATTCTAAATATATGGGCATTTTCTTTGGGTACTTTCATGGACCACAAGGGTATTTATCACGCGCCTAAGATACGGCTTAACAAAGCAATAACAATTGAAAATAAAAAACATTGTTAAATTGACTTAGGGTACCGTACCACGTATCTCGGATAATCGGCTGTCGACCACGCGACAATACCAAAAGTGCCAAAAGTGCGTATTCTTTTCGCGCTAGATAAAGTCCGATTGCATGGATCAACGTCTAGTTTAGCGAATAAGAGCGAATCAAGGGTGGGCGATCGGAGTTTCATTGCCGGGAGGCTTTAGAAAGTTCCTCTGGCAATTCGCCCGCAATAAATCATATCGGCTCCTCCCCTTTCAGGAAATGATTCTGCACCAAAGACGGCGATTCCACGCCAAAGAACGGCGCGGGGTGAGATAAGCTAGCAGTCTAGACGGAACTTTTGCTACCCCACCATCCTACATTTGAAGACGTGCAGTTACGATGAATACGACACGACAGCTGCGAATAGATATGTTGGTTCTATATATAATTCTGCTGTTGGCAAGACAAGTAACATGGACTTATCCTTTGATTTCTCTGAGAGGCTGGCGAGGAGCAAACCATTGACAAAATGGCCGACCAGCAAGACTCTATCCATGCTCATGTAGCAGCGGATAATAAGGGGATAGGGGAGAGTGAAAAGCATCATGAGATCACTTCAGAAAATCCAGCGTCCAACGCTGAAATCAGCGAAAAGAAATCTGTAATGGATGCAGAAGTTGAGAGAGCGATTAGCTATGCCGATGATGACAATATTGACGGCTACGATGTCAGAAAGGAAAATCGATATGGAGAGGTTACGGTAATCGACAACGCAAAAGATCTAGTTACGCACGTTCTTCATGTGGACGACAATCCTAATGACTCTCCATGGACCTTTCGCGCAATGACAATTGGTAAGTTGAAGCTTTTTGTTGTATCTCCTATTTCTATTAACACCCATTTTTTTCCAGGCCTCATTTTGTGCATCTTCGCATCTGTGTTGCAGGAAATCTTCTATTTCAAGCCCCAAGTCATCTATGTGTCAGTAGTTTTTCTGACAGTGATTGCCTACATCTTGGCTATACCATTTACTTTCATCCCACGCCCGAGTGGTGATGGCATCATAGCCCGAGTTTGTCGCTTTCTCAATCCGGCCGATTTCAATTCCAAGGAGCACGCTTTCATGGTGATAATGGGCTCTGCTGGCTCAACATCTGCAGTAGCAACGCAGATCATTGCTGCTCAGCGACTCTATTACGGGTCAAATCCGAACCAAGGTGCTGCCATCTTTCTTGTCATCGCATCACAGTTCCTTTCATATGGCATCGCGGGTCTGCTTCGTACCGTCCTGGTTCAACCAGCCAAGATGCTGTGGCCAATCAATATTCCCGTCAATACCTTGTTAGAGACATTACATCGCGACAAAGTTGAGACCAAGCAACGCCTTAGATATTTCAGCATCTTCTTTAGCGGCGCCTTTTTCTGGGAGATCATTCCATTGTGGATTGCACCCATTTTCCAAGGCATTTCGATTCCCTGCTTGGCTCGGCAAGATAGCCTTGTCTTTACCAACCTCTTTGGCGGAGCGCAGAACAACGAAGGTCTAGGCTTTCTCGGACTCTGCTTTGATTGGAACTACATTGCTGGACTGAACTCGCCTCTTTGGTATCCGCTCTATACCTTGGTCAACAGTTTCACGGGATATTTGATCTGCATTATGTTATTTATGGGTGTTTACTACGGCAACGTGTGGCAGTCTATGAATTTCCCATTCTTGTCCCAGCTACTATACGACGGGTCGTCCAACTCAACCAACTTCGTCGAGTACAACCTCACGGCCGTTCTCAACAGCGACAACACCATCAACAGCACGCTTGTTACCGAACAAGGATTTCCCCATCTGTCTGGCACGTATGTGGTGTATCTAATCACGACAAATCTTGGCATCACTGCTGCCATTGTCCATATGCTGCTTTGGAACTATAGCGACATCAAAGAGGGATGGGCATTCTTGCGGCCGTCTAATCTGCGAAAACTCTTGAACCCTTCAACATATATGTTCTGGAAGAGGAATAACAGCGAATACGAAGAAAATCGGCGACAGCGGGCAATCGCCAGCGATGACGTGGATCCGCACTACAAGTTGATGATGCAGAACGGCTATGCTGAGGTACCGAACTGGTGGTATGGCATCGTTCTTGTGCTATCATTTGTCATCGGCATAGCAACCCTGTATTCGATCAAGTCAACACTCCCTTGGTGGGCTTTTATCGTATCAAACATATTCGCCGCACTCTTCATCCTCTTCTTTGGCGCGCAGATGGGCCTCACTGGATTCCAGTTCAATCAGCAGCCCGTCATTCAGATGCTGGGTGGCTATCTATTGCCTGGAAAGCCTCTTGCCAACATGTACTTTACTGTATTCGGCTTCAACGGCATCCAACAAGGCCAGTGGCTGCTGCGTGATCTAAAGTTGTCCCAGTTGGCGCATTTACCGCCCAGAGCAACCTTTACAGCCCAAATGCTGGGCACAATCATTGGAGCCATCATGGACTACGTAATGATGGTCAGCATTGTGGACAACCAGACAGAAACTCTGCTGTCTATTGACGGCACCAACATCTGGTCTGGTCAAAATGTGCAGGGTTATAATACGCTTGCGGTAGCTTGGTCACTCGCTAAGAACATGTTCTCAGTGGGCAGCCAATACCAATGGGTCACCTTGTCGTATTTGGTTGGATTCGCAGCGCCAATTCCATTCTGGTTGGCTTGGAAACTCACAAAGCTCGAGCTTTTCCGCGATATTAATACCTCTATCATCATCTGGTACTCTGGTGTGCTTTGCGTCGGCGTCAACTCATCACTTCTCATGTTCTTTGGTCTTGGAATATTTGCCCAGTTCTACCTCCGCCGCTTCCATCCCGGACTTTTCATCAAATACAACTACCTCATCTCTGCTGCCCTAGATGGTGGTACACAGGTGATGGTATTCATCCTCAGTTTTTCCGTTTTGGGTGCCAGCGGAACACAACACAATTTCCCTACATATGCTCTCAATAATGGTGGGACAAATAATAACAAGAACATCGACTACTGCATGTTCAATGCCGCCGATGGCGCTTAATGCTGGGGTAGTATTGAGCTTGAGAAGCCGGGTATGTAGTGATTAGCCGGATCTTTCAGATGATATGGGTGAGATGATACGACAGAGTTAACCATAATTAGTTACATTGGAGTAATAAAGGCAGCAAACAATGACATGTTCGTCATGCTAGATACTTTGAACTTTCAATGTATATGGTAATAATATCGCGAGTAGTAGCTCGGATATCTGTAATAGGCATAGAGTTTGAGATGACGAAGAGAGCTTGCAAAAGCAGTATCTTCCCCGAACCTAAGTACATTTCTGTGTTGCATGAGTTCATTACATTTGCTCCTACTGCGTAACACATTCAGGCATGAAAAAATCGAGATGCTCCTCGGAGAAGACACTTCCCACTCCGAATGCCTGTATAATGCAAAACAGCAGAAACTTCGCTCTATAGCTTTACAGTACTCTAATTTTTCAACGCTTCATCGAATAGCTCTTGGGCTTTCTCGTACTTCTTCCCGTTCATCCAAAATCCGGTGACCAGAGGTTCTCGCGTTTGAATGCTTCCATTTTCATCTTCTTTACCCAGTTGACTAAGCCACGTCCAGTACAGCTTGTCCTTCCAACCATTCTCGTACCAGCTATTCAAATCGCCTTGAGGAGCATCGTTTAATGTTGGCAACACTGGCTTTCCGTTATCCTCAGCCAATAGACTGAGATCATGACATAGCGCAATGAAGACATTTTCGGCTTCATCAAAAGCCTCCTTTATCGTATTTGCAGTGCTTTGGCCAACTTCGGGGTCTGAAAATGTGGATAACTGCCCAGCAGGGATTCCATACCATGGGTATACGCGAGCTTCTTCGACTAGTTCAGTCGCAGCAAGTGCCGACTGCTGATATTTCGGATGGCGTTTTAGAAGCGACTCTGAGGTATCAACTTCTGAAACTCCAATTGTACCACTTGGAAGATGAGGATGCGGAAATGGGTGCGAAACGTTTGGTCTCAAGACGCCACAAAAGTGACAGGCATCCCCAGCTAGGAGGATAAACGTATCCTTTCCATGCCCAGCTTTTGAGCTTGTAGTCCTAGCCAAAGCGCTTAAGTGGCCGTGATCATGACCAGGGGTATCCAGAAGATAGAAAGACCCGTCGTCATAAAAGTCAAGGGCACGAAATCCCCCAATGTTGAGTGTGGAATTGCTGAAGTCAATCTCATTATTAGAACGCCCAGCGAAATCGGACGAGAGAAAGACCGCTTCTTCATTTCCTGTGATTTCCGGTTTCAAAATCGCCATCTCTTTCCCGTAATTTAAAGTAGTGTTGGGTGGGAAGAGCGATACATCCCCTCGGTGATCCAAATGGGAATGACTCCAGATTACGTCGTTGATAGTATCCAATGGTACACCACTCTTTTTCAAGACCTCTGGAACATCCTTGTCGATCTTGACTCCAACACAGAAGGCGAGTGAGTCTCGAACTTTGGGTGGTAGATTCCACCAGTCTTTCCGAACTCCCAAGTCAAAAACGGCTTTTTTCCCGAGGCGTTCGTTTTCAATCAGAAATGCCGTATCTGGTCCATTGAAAACTTCATGACCTTCGGCTACTGGTTCTAGAAAAAGAGCCGAGGGGATACTCATGAAACCGAGATCTTTGATAAGCCGAACACGAACGGTATGTGCCGACGGGGGCGCAGTAAGCCATCGTTGCTGAGTAGCCATACTTAGCTTATTGAAATAATAAAAGAGATGTTTCCATATATTTAGTTGAAAACAACCACTGCATAGGGCACTTCGTAGTGATAAGCTAGTATTGGCGATCGTCGACTCTATATATGCCTACCTTTCTATCCCCAGTCTAGTGTTTGTAGGTCATGTACAAAATAAGTTAATGAGTTTGTAATACACGTTTGTAAGCCGCCTGACAAGCATTACACGGCTACAATTATGCTCTTCCTGTCATACGCTGTGCGGCTATAGTCACTGAGTGGGAAAAGCATTAGTTTTCGGGTGGGGTTTGACATCTTAGCTACTGGCTTATCATTTTCGACAGTGGTCAGAATCGTCAATGCGGTCAGCTATAGATAGTCAGCCTTTATCTTCAATCTCCTATCAATTGTTCAATCTGATGCGCACGTGATTTACATCTTAAAGTGTATACAGCAATACACATCTTCAAACTTAATAATTTCTCCCAACTATGTGAGATTGCAGACGCTGAAATCCTCGTACTTTCTGCTTCTATCAATCGAAAAATCCTATTCTTAGCCATTACAGTGAAAACAAGAAGGCTAAAGGATAATAACGGCATATCTATTCCGTAAAGAAAGAGAGCAGAAAGTAGAAAGACAAAAGAGAAGAGAAGAATGGAAAAGAGCTTAGATTATCTGGATCTTCCATAATCATAGGCTGCGCGTGATAGTTTGTAAGAGTCTATCACTACTAGTGAATTACATACATAGTAATCTAGCCAGGCGACTGGACCACTCGGCTAGGGCCACATAGAGTATACAAAGCCGTATTAGCTGAGCCCTTGCCTCTGAGGTAACCGCAGCAAAAGAGGTGCTTCGCCTCTAGATACTCTCCAAAAATTGGTCTCTTCCAAAATGTCGTCCGCGATTACCCACCACCATCTATTCACAAATTCTTCTTCCATCTCCCAGCCCCTACGATCCCAAGGAGTCTTTCCCCAAACCCTCAATTTACCAGATATCATATCATTCCAAAATTCTATGGGCTGAATGATATCACCAGCGCGAAGGAGATTGTCTCTGAATTGTGGAAACGGGAGAAAATCTATGTAAGGCAAATGGGGCTTGCTTTCTTGAAGTGCTGTTGGGGTGAGTGCAGGCGGAGTCAGTACAGAAGGCTGAATATGAATACCAGGGATGAGGTTGCTGCAATCGATGGCAAGGATATATTTGTTTGTTAACAAAGCTGCCAGTGTCAACATTCCTGGTATATTAAGAGTTAAGTCGTTTGTCAGTGAGGGCAGCGGTATCAAGTTTCCGCTTCCATCTCGTTGGGCACTTGAATCCGTTAATCTCTGTGTCTAAAGTAGAAGAATGTACTTCACTATAAAGATGGAAACACGTACAAAAGAGGCTCATCTTTAAGCCTATCCAGAAAATTACAATCTGGAACGGTCGATGCCAATTGTTGTAAAAACGCAGAAGCAGAAAGATGCGAAAAGTCTGTAGTCGCCGATAATTTTACCGGCTCCGAATTCTTTTCTTTAGTGTTCTCGATATCAGGACTGTTTGTCCTCGAAATCGACTTGACTTCACTTGGTGCTGAAGGTGGTGCGGCTCTTGATCTTTTTCGCCGCCCATATTTTGCGCCTAAGTGCATTTGTTAGTCAAAAAGGTTAGAATCCATTAGATGGCAGCTTATTTTACGAACGATGAGCTCTTTGAGCAAGTCTATTTTGAATCCGTTTCCTTTCGGCTTTGTTGGTGATGTGCGTCCAATCGTCTTCGACAGTTGATTTGATAAACTGCCTCCACTGGCTCGGCATACCGATAGTTCTGCTGTGATGCTGAATATATGTATATATATATTCTATTTTGAGTGCTAAAGTCGCTCAAATTTTCTGACCACGATTGGCTGCTTAGTATTGAGAGGTTGGATGAGAGGAGTAGTAGCAAAGGCAGCCAAATTATCGCGCGCGACAACGAGTCCTAACACTTCTAATGGTCAGAAAGTCGTGGTCAGAAAATGGCGATTACCTAAGTTTCGTAAGATTGATTACAAAATGAGTTTACTAGGTAGTATTAACAGGTAGATGTTACTCCTCAATCGCACAGTGCTCTATGGCGCTCCTGGCTCCTAATCTAACGCGATCCATTACTTTGTGGGCCTAATACTAATCAATTATTCTATTTGAATGACTACCTACTACCGAATCGCAATAGTTAAAGTACTTGACCGACAGAGGGCTTTTATTGTATTCAGACCCCAGAAACGCGATCCAGAAGCGGGACCCCGAACTGCCTTCGACAGCGAAGACCACTTATAGCGCAGCATAAATACATATACGTGAACGACAGCATTGAGCAAGTTTGTCGTATAAATACTACAAGTGGATATAGAATAGATATATCCGTATGTTATTCATCAGATTGTATACGGTTATGGCAATAAAGCCATGTACATCCTCGCAGCCAGTCATCTAGATCCGCAGAACGGACTCTATAGAGAGCAACCACTATTACGCTAGTGGACGATAGGAATTCGATCCCCTGACTCGCTCGCCCTCACTTCTACCGCACGTAGATTTTGATGAGATTAAGTGAATCGAGTATACTAGAGGTATTGAAAAGGTCAACGAAGAAACTTAGTGCTGGCCATTGAGAAGATACAATATCATGCGTGTGCTCTCATTATCGTCCGTAATTCATTGACCTCCGAGGTCGAAATAGGTAGCTGGCTTGGAATATTGGTCATCAGTAGAAGGTTGAGGGAGCATGAGAAAAAGAGCGTCATAGCACGAAAAAAGGAATGTATTTGTTAAAGAATGACTCGAAGGATGACAAAGGCTTTACATTTGATGGGAAGCCGGGCAAAGAACAGTCACCCCCATGATTTCATCTTTAACTCCTTGTTGTTGGGCCCTTGATTTAATGCCGCACGAAAACTAATTTACGTTTGTGAAGCAACGCTCAATCACCTCTCCTACTGTGCTACATACAAATGCAATATATCAAAAAGGGTTGCGGAGAAGTGATACGATTTGAATTGAATATGAATGCAATGATTGTCATCATTAGCAACGACGGGTTTGCAAGCAATAAAAGAGTTTTTACCCACAGTATGCAGTTCGCATGCATGAGAAAAAAATGGAACTCAGACCTTATCTGAGAATGCGAAATGTCTCTCCCACCCTCTTCAAATGCATGACTCAAGTAAAACACTCTCAAATGCCTTTAGATGTTGCTGTCTTTGTGTCTTTATACACTGTCTTGCTTTCCATTGTACTAATGTGGCAAACATATGGGTCTATTTAATATATGCAGCACGCACACTGACAGTTTAGGCAGTTGCCAATTAGAGAATATGCTTAAAATTGTTGCCGAGCCTTAAATTCTTCATTCTATATTCTTCATCAATACGCCATGAAAGCCTAGCAGGCCCAGATTTACCTGCCAGTGGATTAAAAATGTATATTTCGTCTTATTAAATGGATTAATTTGCCTCTATTATACCCTTGCAGTTGCTACTTTGAGAACAGAAGGCCAGATACGACTCATTGTTGTGCATGGAACCATTCCTCCCGATTCTACAATGCACAGGATCGACTCTTTGGAGATCGCTGCCAGAAACTTTGAGAATATTTTCTAATACCGTTAAATCATGTGGCAATCGTCAATGTGTATATATTTGCTCCATCCGCAGCCGTTCCACCCAGATTGCTTTACTATCGCCAAATCAACTGTTCACACAACAGCGCAATTATTAAATCCCCAGCATATCCCAAACACACATTCAATATGACAGTTAACTCCCGTTTAAATGTCATCCTTGGCGCTGGCAATGTACATAATACTACCTCTACAAGTAATACAGATTCTTTTGCTGATGTGTCTACAGCTTGGAGATCGAAAAATCGACAAGACAGTCCGCTATGATACACCTGACGAAGTAAATGCGTATCTCAACGCTTTCTACGACCGCGGCTACCGGCAAATTGATACCGCGCGTATATACTCGACCGGGGCGCCAGGCACGTCGGAACCCCGACTTGGTGCTGTAGGAGCTGGTGAAAGGTTCATCATTGATACTAAAGTGTTCTCTCGAGAGCCTGGAAGCCACAAGCGAGACAAGATTGCGCAGGAGATCGAGACATCTCTCAAAGCCTTGCAAATCGATCAGATCAATATTCTGTATCTGCATCAACCTGACCGGGCCACTCCTTTTGATGAAACCTGCGAAGCTATTGATGCGGCGTATAAAGAGGGGAAATTTAAGAAATTCGGACTGTCTAATTTTACTGCCGATGAAGTCAAACAGGTGCTCGAAATTTGCGAACGACGTTCGTTCGTAAAACCCAGTGTTTACGAAGGACAGTATAACCCGGTGGTCCGAGGAGGAGAAAAAGAATTGTTCCCTCTCTTGCGCAAGAACAACATTGCCTTCTACGCATGGAGGTACGTATAATTTGTAACATTTAGCGTCTCGTCGAGACAATCTACAATCTACGGAGAACATGAGGAATTAACATATCAATGTCGAATATAGCCCGGCAGGAGGAGGCTTCTTTGCTGGAAACCACAAGAAAGACGTATCAGGTGGCCGCTTTGACAAATCCGTGAGTCCCACTCTTCCTCAATTTGCATCTTAAAATAGCCCCATCGCATCCATTCTAAACAGAGATAGACCTTCCTTGGTGCTACGTATTCGGCACTGTATTTGAAGCCTGCGATCGAAGCAGCAACCGAGAACGCCCTGGCGGTGGCTGCTAAGCATGGAGTTAGTGGTCACGCTGCGGCATTAAGATGGACTGCTTACCATAGTGTCCTTGACACAAAATACGACGATGCGGTTATCATTGGCTCGTCTACGGTGGATCAACTCAACTCAAACCTCGATGTCATTGAGCAAGGACCCCTTCCAGAAGACATCGTGGAGGCTATCAGCGCCCTGTATAACGAAGTGGGCGAAGAAGAGATTCCGTACCACTTCTAGACGAGTTTGTCAGCTCGATTACGTGAGACAGAATCTTGTGACTAAGCAGACAGAGATGTACTCGGCAAATCAAGCGCCTGAACTGCTTTAGGAAACTGCATAGCTTGGCATTTCAGTTCTAGTATAGCGCACAAGTTACATTCCGGACTTCGCAAATAGTCTCCCCAGCACTTTAAGGATTTATCTTCTAAAAATGCATCATATCTTTGTCCCAAAAGCTCTCTTATAGTGGGCTCTCGTGATTAACCTGCACATGATTCCACATCGTTTGTTGAGCTGCATTTAAATGTTAGTATTCTTCGCAGTAACCGATTACAATGGCTTCGCCGCAGCAGAAGCAAAGCATACATTTCATCTATCTCACAGATCCAACTAACGATAGCGCAATATCGAGTCACAGAGCCGCCAAATCACATGCTGCGCGTCATGGCCATGCAAAGGTGCGTAGGCAGCGAATGAACGACTTCCAACAGAAGAAGGATAAACATGAAGGGGGCATTCAGGCACCGTATGCATCCGCCTCCGGCTCAGACGCAACGGTAAGCGTTCGCCGTGCGGGACTTGCGGAAGCTTCAAACTCGAGGCACCGCGCCAATGAAGGTGGTCGCGAGATAATATTATATCCTCCTCGCGCAACTCAGCCGTTCGTTTTAGAAACTACACCAATTTCTTCGCTCCCTAAGAACATATACTCTGTTCATGGTCTTGAGTTTAACAAGGCAGAGCAATTTCTTTTACACCACTGTTAGTACCCAACTCTCGTCCCTTACATCTCCTTGGCTCATGACTTAATTTCTACAATCTTAGATGTAACCTGGGTTATTCCTTATGGGAAGCGACATTGCAGAAAATACACAAATTCTGATGTGTGGAAACGTTTCATGCTCAGAGAACTGATTCCTCTCGCGCTGTCAAACCCCGGATTGCTTACCGCCATCTTGCTCGCTGCTTGCCGTAGTCTTTTTAAGCAGGAACAAAATAATTACTATGTAGAGTTAGCTACTTTTTACAAGTTGGCTTGCTTACGGTCTATGAGTGAACTACTCGCAGCGCAAAATCGCCAGGTTGGCGATTCAGAGATTGCCCAGGCTGCGCTGCTCGCTGCAGATGAGGTAAGCTACATGCATGGCTTATGTCATTGAGCAGATACTGAAAATTATATCTGGCAGCTCAATATTGGGGATAGAAGTACGTCAAAGCAGCACATGGATGCCGCTAAACGCATGGTTGATATGAAAGGAGGAAATGATAAGCTTGGCTTGAATGGCTTTCTCAGCGCGCTGGTAGATACTTTGACCTGCGCAGTAGCGCTTCGAAATCCGATTGGTGAGTCACCAATTCTCTATCTCGTATATCATCCATGTTGACTTAATAATCTAGATTGCCATAACTGAGAGACAGCGAACATGTAGTTTTATTGAAAAGTATTTGTTCCCTAGGTAGCCTAGTTGCCAAGTCGCAGAATAAGGTACCTGCATATAAAATCTCCGAGATCCACTCCGTGATACTAGATCATTGTTTCCCTGTTCAGCAGTACATTTCCACTGCGTTAAACCTACCTAGACTAGAAAGTTGTGCATGGAACCTCGGTGATCTAAATTTTTTTTCCATCCGAGGCGATATACGGTAGGCTTGGCTTCTTGATTCAGAGGTAAGCAGGGTGTATTATAAAAGAACCAGAAGCTTTTACGAAAGTGTTATATTTTTTGTCTAAGAGCGAGAAGGGAAAAAGCTTACATATACACATGGCCAAAATAGGAAAGTGCCCTACCTAGTATTTATTACATACCTATATGACCCGTATTGACACGGTCGCATACAGCGTGGGATTGCGATACCAATCACAGCTTACGGTCAGAACATCGCTTCCGATAAATACTGGTAAGATTCGAGCAATATGAAAACACTACGTATTCTCTTGTGTATCTTCATAATGGTGTCACTATTGGATAAATCTCAAATTGGGGATTTCTAGTAGGCATTGCCATTGCCATAGCTCGGGGCAGAACCCAACCTGACTAATACAGAGATATATATTTGCTGCTTGAATGAATGCAAGATCATATGTAACCTTTATGTTCTAACATCAGATCCATCAGTCATTGTAGTGGATTGTTGATAGGACAAGTCCAATGTGTTGCGAAGCTGACTTATATAAGACAGGAAGAAGCAAGATAGACGCGATAATGAGATGTCATTAATTCCGGTAGAAAGAGATGTTTCCTACATGACGTAAGCTCTCACAAGTTGACTGGCCTTTGTCTTTTTATACCTAGGTATCTTAGATTGCATATTGCTGCTGGTAATCTACCTACCAATAAGTCCGTCGTGCTGAGTAACTTCCTGGAAAATTAGGCAATTTTCAGCTATCCATATAACTATTTGCATCTTATGGCGGCCCATAATCACCCTCCTCTTACGTACTCTTATATCGCCCCAAAACAATACGGTCTGCAACATATTAGAGCGCGCGCGCCCTCTCAAGCTGCCTAAAAAGGTAAGCAAACGCCCTTTAGATATCTTAGGCTAGATTACCTGCATGTATAGGCCCAGTTACTCTCAACTTTTCATAGACGAAACGCCGACGGTGATAGGCTTCTACTTGAATGCTGCTATGACAAGTTTACCGCAACTACAGGAATAGGCAAAGAAGAGATTTTTTGTGGTGACAGTTTGATCAACTGACTATGGCAACGGACCTATGTAACGTTGGAGCATGGAGTTTTGCCACACTCTTTAGGCTAGCTACCGTGCGTGGGCTTATGTGGGCATTGGGATTTTGTTGGCAAAACGTCTCTCAACATAAATTACATTACATTCTTTCCGTTTACAAATACGGAGAAGAAAATAAGTGAGCAAATTAATAAAAAACTTCTTTTAGTTCATTATTACCAGGTCTCTGACAAATGTCCACGTTTTATCAGTCAAGGGCTAGGATAGTTGCAGATAAAGGCCAATCATGAAGTGACAAGACGTACTCAAAAATCTAGGGTAATCACAATACAAGAAAGTATATACCAAGAGCAAAGCCGAATACGTTCAATGGACTATAAAATGCTCGTATAAAAATAGCCATGACCAGGTACGCTGGGAGCCGCGTCGGACATGCCCTTAGGCTGACCAAAATTGTCTGCATCAGTGCGGGCGGAGTCCGAGCTCCTGCCTCTTCCATGATCGTTGCAGGGATATGTAAGAAAGGTGGCGAAGTTGCAAGGATTTCTTTTACAGCTGCTCTCCACAAATATTCCATGCGGTATATGAAGGCTGCGGAAACAAGCAAGCGTTCAGTTTAAATCCCGTCGGCATGTCAGCATCGGGGAGGAGCTGAGATCTTTGAGGACAAGGCAGCAATGTACAAGTATCGCGATGCTCCGAGACTCCACAATGACTTGCACGCATCGGCTTAGCTGAGCAAAGTTGCGCATGAACTACAGAGACAGGGTCATGTGGCTTGGCTGCAATGTATCCCAGATGTAGAAGCTGTACAAGTAAATTAATATATCGGGCTGTACGGAGTTATGCATCTGAGATTAGTATTTTCCGCTGCTACTGCATCCACATCTAGTAACCCAGAATCTGGAGATTCGGTAGCCCAAACGATCTTGGGATTGCGTTCAATAAGCTAGCTGCCCTATAAACAAAAGAACATGATTCTAGAAATAAAACTGATAGGCAGTGGAAAATGAGTGAACCTCTAGCTAAACTATCGGTCAAATTCATCGGTGCACTTTGCAATCTCGTGCCAGGCCATAGCACTCGTGCTCAGTAATCGATGGAGTTCAACTTCCACAAACCGAGTAATTTCAACGCCGATCATCATAATGGTGCTCGTATATTTGTTAGCAACTTGGTCGTACATAACATCGCCAAATCTTACTCATACAGTACAATGAGAAAGCGTATTATTGGCTACTTGTTCCGAGAACTCTTGACTGAGAGTACTGAAATTGACAAACTGAAACTCGGCATGTCCTCACAAAGCGAAGGCTCAGATGCCATTACCTGCCAATTAGGGCTACCCTCTTGCAGCGCTAAGTGGGATTAGGCCGTAGAATGTGCCGAGGCTGAGCTAAGACTACGCGCCCCTGACTACCAGAGCCTCTTAATATGCCCAACTTCGCTATATACTCCACCAATTGGGATGGTTCGGGGAAGCTGTTCGACCGCCTACACCCGAAATATAATTGACAAGGGAGACAGTATAGAGTTTCATCATCTGCTGGCTGGACTAAATACTTCCAACGTTGTAGTATGCGACTCGCAAATCCGGCTTCATCCGTGCCGATCTTCTCCCCATGAGAAAGAACTTCCACTCACGAGTTCTCTCAACCACGTTGACTTGCATAGCGCATCTCAGTGCTACAACGAGAGGTAAAAAAGCGGTTGTTGAATTTTTTGTAGGATGTCTCTTATAATACACATTCAGATATAAAATAATGAGATCGAGATCAACCTTCTTGTTTAGAAAACACTCGGTACACTACCGAAATGTAGGAGCTGCCAACGCGTAGCGTAGCAGTTCGGAACATTCTCATCCAGACCAAAATGGGAGAAATTCACCCTTCTGATGTTCCTTGTTGTAGTTTAGTATTCTCGGCGCGTCTAATACACAAATGTGTCTAAAATAGTAGTAGCTTCAAACCCATCTTGAAGTTTGGTCAAGCTAAAGAAATGGGTCTTGCACGATTGCCTAGATTGGAAGCTTGATGATATGCCAGCCCGCTGGTAAACATCTAACTTCATTGAGAACTTACAGTTGTCGACAAACGGAACATAATGTAAGCCCTACAACAATGTAACAATAATCTTGCGACAAGTTTTGCTGGAAGAGGAAGTTGGATTGGATCTCACGGTAAAGAAATTTTGAAGCTCATCAGTAGCATCGTCGTGAATATATAATGAGCAGATATCTCGCTTCTTGATTCAATCTTCATCGCTCTCACAAGAACAACATCAGCTTTACCAGCCATTCAACAGCATCAGTCAACTGATATACCTTTCCGCAAACTTAGCAATCAGTCAAAATGGTCAAGACAGTATGTAGTAATCCTCCACCGCATCCTGAACTCATCTAATAACATTTTTAGACTGTAGTCGCTTCTCTGCTGCTTGGCGCTGCCATGGCCACGCCTTATCCTCCCTCTATTGGCAAAGGCCCTACCGCGCCCGTCCCTGACACCGTTGACTTCTCTCCTAAGAAACCCAATGGTGGCAACTACATGCCTTCAAAGTCCAGCAAGACTCCGGCTTCAAAGACCGCTGATGCGCCTGCGGCCAATGGTGGCAAGCTCAGAGTGCGAGCCACGGGAGAGACTGTTACCAACGGCCTTGCCCGATTCGACAACTCCAACATTCTCGATGGTGTTGGTGACGGCGTCGACCAGTACACCATGTACTTCGGCGATGGAAGCACTGGTGCCGGTTGGCCTGATCAGAGCCGATGGGTCTCCTTCGAGAACATGTTCAACAACTACAAGAACCAGATGTTTGCTTCGTGCCAAAACTTGCAGACTCCCGAGGCCAACGACAGTGGCCCAGAAGTGGTATGTGGTTAAGGCCTCGCTTCGATCATAGCGACAAGCAGAAACTAATTTGACTATTATAGGGTGCTATCTGGGATGGTATTCAGATGGCCGCTGACGCCACCGGTGTCGACCACCGTATGATCTTGGCTATCATCATGCAGGAGTCTCACGGCTGTGTCCGTGTCAACACTTCCAACTTTGGAGTTCGAAACCCTGGCCTTATGCAAGACCACAATGGCGCTGCCACTTGCAACGACTTCGATTCCAATGGCAACCTCGTTGTCCAGAACCCTTGCCCTTCGGCAACTATCTACCAGATGATCAGCGAGGGCACTGCTGGTACCAACGACGGCGATGGCATTGCCAACTGCATCAACGAGTCTGGCCGAAGTGATGTGTCAGCTTATTACCGAGCTGCTCGTATCTACAACTCGGGCTCCATTTTCGCCGGCACTGGCAACCTTCAGGATGGCATTGCTACTCACTGCTATGCCAGTGATATTGCCAACCGACTGACCGGCTGGGTCAATGCAGCAAGCCAGTGCAACTGCGATAACGACCCCAACAGCTGTGGCATTGTTACTGGCAACTAAGCAGCGCTGAAGCTTCCTTGTCCATATTCGATACAGTTGACGTACATATTTGTTTTTTTCTTAGTATCTTATTTATCTCATGAGTGTAAATACTTGAGATTCGTAAATAGCTTTGTTTTATGAGTACATTTAATTGAAAAAGTTTATTGGTATTATGCTTGACTTTACACGTGAGAATTTGAACACTGCGCTATGAGCTGGCAATTACACCATGCGTGAAGCCTTGAAATATGCTTAGTTGAATGAATGTTGAGCAAATTGTGGCAAGAGAAAGAATGAAATGGAGAAAGAGAGAAAAATTAGCTGAGTAGCGTTGCAGTCTCCATTCGATTTACTACCCCAGTTTTAGACATTTCAACTCACCAAGCCTTGGTTTACTTTCATTTTGGAATCCTGAGATCTCAAACCATTGATAGCAGGATCGAACGTGTCAAGTAAAAGCTCACCGTTGGCATGCGATAAAGACATAGATTGATTAGCATCGAGAACGGTCCCGGCGCAGCGCTAGTGATGTACACTCGTGTTTATACCATGTCAAATACATAGAACTGCCGGCTTAATCCGCTTTTGAAGCTTGTATCTTATGCCATGGTGAAAAGTGCCATATTGAACACCTTGGGAAGAGGAAATATACCTTGTGTGTATATAGTCTAAGGTAATGTTGTTAACACAGCCCTGACACGCTGATTAAGATTTTTCTCGCTTTTCCATGGCTATATACTTCCAATCTATAAGGGCACTTTCCCTGGCTGAGCTTGTTCATACACAGGAACAATTACAGAGGTGTGATCATCCATTCGAGTGTATTTTGCATGCCCTCTAATAATCAGATACCTTCTTCATATTGTCATTTTATAGTGATAGAGGCAGTTCAGATATTCCCTTGAGGAGCTGGGAGGTACTGCTAGACGGCCTGTCACAATCTATCGGCCTCTAACAAGACGAGGCTGATGTGCTAAATGACCAGAAGCAACTTTCAAATGGAAAGAGCTATTTCTCGTTCTACTCTAGAAATCATTCTTTTTAGCCTTATTCTCTTAGTAAATGATGAATAAGGAAGCAGGTTGGAGGGCACTTTTGCTTGTAGCTTTTAGCCCGCCATGAAGCTAGCAATCTAATTTACATACATCTACCATCCTTCTGCTCTCGGTAAAAGCCTTTATGTAACGCCTTAATAAGCACTTTGCATGCCAAGGCTGCTCCAATTCCTATATAGGGCCTATAATCCACATGCAATGTCGCAAGATTCTCATCTTTTGCCAGAATTGGTTTGAAGTCGGATAGATAGTCAAACCGGCGGCGATATCTGTCAAAGCCCGATTGATCCACATAGAGCTTGCTTGGGAATATAAAATGGTCATTAATCCTTGGGCACAAAAAATATATCCAAAGCCACACACGATATAGAGCTTCAAAAATCTTGTATCAAAATGCAATTCCATCTTCTTTTCACAGTCTTCGTTGGCGCTGCTTACGCCGCCACACTTACGCCAGCTGACTGCGACTGTGTGAGTAGTGAATTTTATCTGCAATTCATTGTGTGCTGCCCGTGGGCAAAGCGCTAATTTGAGTGAATAGTTTACTGTTTGCGACGTAATATGATGAGCTACTATAGTCCGGACATAGTAACAATATCTAACAATTTTGCTTAGAGCGACCTCCATGATGCTGATAACTGCTATAACTCCAACATCGGGTGCGGAACATTTGAGGAGCCGACCTGCTGCGAAATCTGCGGATGCAACTGCCCTGTAAGGTTAATGATCAAATGGTTCTTTTCAGTAATTCTAACAAAATCTTCCCATTTAGTAAAACAAATCTAGCTGAAGCCAAGGGATGTAACGCTAGATATGCGCCTGGAATGTGAAAGAGTCAATATTCGGCTTGAACCTGGGGATGGGATTTGGTGACATTACAACCAAGGATGTAGCTTCTTAAAAGACTTGGTAGCTATAGAAGGCTAAACTATAGCATAAATATCAACATTTAAAACATATCCCTGAATACTGTGCTTGACATAGGGATCGCTAAGAATGCAATTGATGTTGATGCTGGCGGTGAAGATGGCCATGGAATAATCTAGTCCATTGCAAGCTAAAGGGTGAAGATGACACATCACTTTGGCTTCGCTTAATGGTTGAAGTACCTTTATTGGAACGCAAGCACTCTCCCCCCACAAAGCAATGCCAGCATTTCTTCAAATAGAAAAAAAAATGCAATTTACCGGATAATCATGGAGGCACAAATCTCATCTTGCACAGCAACCGGAAGTCGGTATGGAGTAAAGTTTGTAACGGAAGTCGGCTGCCGGACTTTACTTTGCTAACGATGAAAGGAAAATGCAAGACGCATATCAGCATCAGCATAAATAACAAGTTTTGCCTAAGCAATGATATTTACAGAATCAAGTCCACAAGATGCTCCTGTATCCATTGGGAAGAGCATACTAAAATAGAAGCTAAGAATAGAAACGGCAAAATGAGTGCATACACACCGTACAACAGCACTACGAGCACCTTTATGGAGCTGGTCAGGCGCTATTCTCATAAGCATGTTATCCACCATTTGCCGATAAGTTGCCCAGCCCCAATTACTTTTATACTCAAATCTGGCGATTTCATGTCCCCATAGAAGCATGATATAGGAATCGAGATAATAGCTATCTTGCAATAATTTTACTATCTGCTTAGCTTGTTAGACTTCTCTACTGAGCACGCAATCTGTCCCCAAATTTTGCTGTTAAGCGCTCGGATTCCACGTGATGTAAATAATTACACTTCTTTACACCTGCATCTAACTTTCTGTTGATATTATTGGAGGGCCTGATATACTCCGATATCGTCTCGGCTAATGTTGATGTTGCCGCCAAGATTTGTATTGTGGGGGAACCTTTTAATCAGGCGAGGAGTAGTATCACTCGGTGCCCAATAGACCGAGCGTTGATTTCGCTTATTTTCGGTAGTGCACAATAATATAATCACTGACCTATCCTTATTTAGGCCTTATGGGAGCCAATGTTCAAGAAATGTGCCTAGTTTCCAGTAGATTCTGTGATAATAGTGAACGCTTTGCTCCCTAGACTTCGTAAAGGTTTCAGTCAATCAAGATATACGTTTGGTTTGCTTCTTTGTATAAAATTGGTGAGCCAAATTTATCCCGTTGCTCCCCCATGGTCATCGAATTCTACACGGAGATAGTAAGACGCCTAGCTCATTAGCACAAGTAGATACTCAGCTGGGCTTATGAAACATACTAGCTGATGAAAATCTAGAGAATGATGTTATTTGAAGATTCAATGCCACTCAAACTTTGAGCTATTTTACGCCGCTGTGGGAACGTATTAGACGCATGTAAAAGCCGTAAAGGCGCCATCTATGTTGTGATTTACTAAGACAAGTCATTCGAAAGCTTTACCACTATTGAAATGAAATTTTAAAATACACAAAGAGCATTAAAAAGATCACAAATGCCATTCTAGATTTTGGGAACACTATTGTGCTGACTGGTAGTAACTTACTTCACTCAACTCCATGATTGTGATGATCTACTACATTCGACCTCGTGACTTCTTATGATAAAGTAAAATAGATGTATAAATTATACTTGGTCAGAAGTCTAAAGCGGAAAACGGATTCTTGATTGGTGGTTCTCGTTGTTCAATACAAACTAGGTAGAAAACTCATGCTATACTTATTTATACCAAGCAAAATTGGCCAGATCATTGCGCAACTATGATATCTGGATTGAACAGGCTCACAACGGACGCAATGAATTAGGCTGGTATCATCCACCTTAAGAATCGCTTACACCAGGCCTTATAGTGGGTAGATATTGATGTGCGAAAGCATCATCGCAGTGTATCTTCTAACATGCCGTCTGTCATAATTTAGTATTGTTAATCACATCTTGTGTGCTAAAGGTGTTGAACTATATCTGAAATAGCCTCTTTAGCGTTTTAAAACACATCGTAATTTTATTTGACGTGTTCCTTTGAGAGGAAATAATTGATAGCGTTGTTCACTTTAAACTGCTGAAGCGTACCCCAAAATGAGCCTTGATATAAGTGGACCGAGGCGGGGCGAGCTCCGGAAAGATTCCCGGAAAAGGAAAGCCGTGCCAAATACTTCGA
The DNA here is from genome assembly GCA_026401215.1 of Trichoderma erinaceum. Taxonomy (NCBI): domain Eukaryota; kingdom Fungi; phylum Ascomycota; class Sordariomycetes; order Hypocreales; family Hypocreaceae; genus Trichoderma; species Trichoderma erinaceum. The sequence goes on from JALIRY010000080.1 coordinate 141,576, forward strand.
TGTCACACGGCTCTCGAGAACTCAGGATCCCACTTGCTGGAGTTGAAATATCTTGATGTTGTGAATATCAACTTGGATTTATGGGATTAAAGCACTTAAATCCGAAGACAGCGGATTTAACTATCTCAATGGGAAGCGAAGAAACAAAAAAAGGTCGCCCAGTGAAGACTCGAGACTCTGGAGTTAAGTATATAAAGCATCGGGATTTGCCATGGTGCGGCAGTCTTTTCGCAACCACATTCACAACAACAAACACATCTACACAGCTTATTATATTATAAACATGACAGTTACATTTTCTACTCCTGAAAAGCCATTGACATGGTTGATTACTGGATGTTCATCCGGCTTTGGGCTATCGTTAGCCCGCATCGTTCAAGCAAACGGACATCACTTGATTGCCTCTTCTCGAGATCCTTCTAGCACACCCGATCTTGTTTCTGAAATAGAAAGCAAAGGCGGTAAATGGATTCAATTGGATGTTAACGCAGTTGACTGCGATAAAGTGATAGAAAACCTAGAACAGCATGGACAGCCCGTGGATGTTCTCGTCAACAACGCTGGATATTGTATCTACAATCCCATTGAATGCTTCACGGACAGTGAAGTTCGCGCATTAATGGAAACATTATACTTTGGTCCAAGCCGTCTCATTAGAACTGCAGTTAAGCATATGCGACAGCGGCGATTTGGCATTATTGTCAACATGAGCAGCGGCGCAGCTCTGGAGTCGAATCCTTCAATGGGTGCTTATGCGGCCGGCAAAGGCGCGTTAGACTGTACGTAAACTAGTTATCCTTTTTACGAACATCTAGATCAATATACTGACTTGCATTTAGGTATGTCAAAAGCGCTCGCAAAGGAAGTTGAGGCTTTCAATGTTCGAGTGTTGACCGTGCTTCTTGGGACTTTCAATACCGGCATGGGCAACGCTACGGTGCTGGGTAAAAATTCACCGCCAGAGGACTATAAGGGATCTCTGTCGGAAAAAATAATGGACATGATGTCCACTGGGAAATTTGCGCCTAACGGAGATAAAGATAAAGCTATGAAAGCTGTCTATGAAGTTGTTGTAGGAAAAGGCGTTGGTGAAGGTCATGAAGCAGAAACAGCGCTTCCCTTGGGCCAAGATTTGGCCGCCAGGATCAACGTTGTCCAAGGATACCTATCTCATGCTTTGGAAGTATTCGGAAATGTTTGTAACAATGTCTACCTAGAAAGGAACTGAAGCTTGGGACACACAGACATGTTTCCATGTCCCTGGCGCCTCTTATTTACAATAGGCCTACCCAATATATATTGAAGTCATTTCGGAAGCTGGCATAGCCTATATATACCTTGAATAGTGTATGTGAAACAAGTGAAAGGGTCTGGTAACGAATATATAGCTAGCTTATGGTCTTTCTGGTAAGTAAATAATATTTGTACCAATAGTCAGGCGCGCAGGATTTATTGAACGACATACAAATGCCACGTGATGTACAAGTGCATATATTGCTTTGACATTTACACTGACTTACGCCATTTGTGCTTGAACTCTTGTAATAAACTCTCTTATTTAGCATAATGTATTATGACTATATCATCCCGCTAATAACGAGAAACTACCTATCGCGACGATAAGTCTAAGCCTTCAGTTTCGCAAGGTAGGCCTTGGTCCCGGATACCACATTTTCCTCATTCCAGATACTATTCACGCTAGGGTGCTCAACCACGGCGTTGGCCCAATTATAGAAGTTGGGCGTCTTAGTAGACAAGTCTTTGATCAAGCTCTCTGGCCCAACGCCATTCTTCGGCAGAGCCAGTAGTCTCAGAATGAAGGAGCCAGTAAGGACCTATTTCTGAAGTTAGTACAGTTGGCATCTTCTATCTTCATGCAACATACTTCAGCCAGTGTCAATGTTTTACTGCCTCCAAAAAACGGAGCCGCGTCACTCAATAGAGGTTCAACTTCCTTCTCAAGCTGCTTCACAAACTCTTGGGAGGCCGCTTCAGCCTCTTCGGTTGTATTAGCAAGGAGAGCTTTTTGGTAGTGAGAGTTTGCCTTGGTGAAATATGTGTCGACAAAGAAATTTAATCGAGCACGAGCAAGAGCTGCTTCTGGCGTGCCACCAGTGGGGACTAAATGCGATGGATGAGCATCAGCTAGAAATTGGGCGACGATCGCGGATTCGGTAATGATCTGGCCGTTATACGAAAGGCTAGGAACAAGACCCCGGGGATTAATTGCCAGGTATTCTTGTGTGCGAGGAACATTCAGATCAATGATTTCTTCTTCAAATGGCAACTTCAGCTCATTCAATGCAATATGAGCCCGATGAGCCCCTGTCATTCCGTATTAGCGCAAGTACATATGTTACCAAGCAAGCAACCTACAAGGGCAGCCATGATTAGTATAAAGCTTGATAGTTGCAGCCATTTCGTGCGAAAAGTGGTAATTTACTATATGCAGGCTGTTTCGCTCAATGTATTAGTTTGAAAAGCCAAACTATTATTTCATGTAATGTCGAAAGAAAAGAAGATTCCGTCCTCTTTATAGGCAACTAATGCGTGATCGATGCACACCCTGATGCAATTTCCCGCTTTTGATGCTTTATAATACGCTCGAATACCCCGCATAGGCAGCTGAGTGGCTGATAGCTTTAAACTTGAAAGCACATACTTGTCCTAAGCTTTGGCGCCCGCTAGGCGCATGGGATCCCATGCATTTATTCCGCATAGGTCCTATGTAAATATCCTAAGCAGCTCTATAAGGCAATATGTTATTATAATGCTTATAACTTACAGTTATTATGAAGATCAAAAATACTTTTTTATAATCTTTTTAGTATTTTCGTAGGTAATTAAAAGAGCTTACTATTAAGCAAGGGCATTTATTATATCTTTTACTAATTTAAATGCTTTTATAGGCTTTTTTCTTTTTAATTATATTATATGTATTAGTTACTTTTTAGCGCTTATATATATTATCCCTTAAGGTTAAATCTTTTTCTTTTGCTTTTTCCATTTTGTTTAATCTTCTTTTTTTTTTATTTTATTGCCTTTTAAAGGTAGGCTTAATAGTAATACTAATAGAAAATAATTATTTTTATTATATATTTAATTTAAAACATTTTACTATTAGTACTTTTACTTTCTTTTTTTTAATAATAATAACTTTTTATATATTAAAGTTATTTTCTTTTATTACTATTAACCTTTATAT